>JAAWWB010002340.1:0-25003 GCA_018804465.1 Populus tomentosa | reverse complement strand
TATTCTCACAAACACAAAAATTGGTTAATCAAATAGAAGTTTAATGGAAAAAAAAAATGACAAACCTCCTAGTATAAAGAAAAAGTATTTAAAGTCTTCGAACACTTCACTAAGCACATAGATATTAACTATTAGATAATCAAAAGATTTGAATGAGATGTTAATTAATGAATACAAGGTTTATTAGCACTACATGAACATTGCTTGAATTCGATAGAAGTTTGCGGTAGCCGTTAAAAAAGCATTTCAATCCCAATTAAAAATGATGACTAAAAAAAGAAAATCTTAAACAAGATTAAGCTCAATCAATGTGGTCAAAATAGTGGAGGCGAAGGTCAAAGAAATAACAGATTTGATCAGCATCAAGATATACTATAAGTATAAAATAATAGAGGTATTGGAGATTCAAATAAGAATAACAAGTCTCAAATCTAATGCCATAAATTTTAAAAGTATGTTCATTTTAAAAAAAGATTGTAAGTTTTATATTCAATTTCTTCCCTGTAAAAAACTTAGTTATATCAGTGCAACTGCTGATTAAAAAAATCAGAAAGATCCACGTAAAATTTATAAAGACTAGTAAATATGCTTCTAAGACTTTGTTTATAGCAATCCATGATACATAAAAGGAAGAAGAAAAATCTTTATTGATGTATTGTTATATGAACAAGAAAAATTAACAAATTTTATGGTACTTAGACACTTTTAAAGCTATAAAGCTAGAACTTATGGCCGACAAAGATAAACTGAAAAATAAGAAGGAAAGATTTAAAATGAAATAAGAGATCTAAGGAAGGAAGAACATGTAGTTCAGGGCAAAGAAGTTGTTTATAGGTTGCTCAAAAATGACGTCATAACCTTATACTAAAGAATAAGGCAATACAAATTCAACATAAGTAAGATGTTGAGTTATTTAATCATGAATGTGAAGATTTCATAAATAAAATGGAGCAAGAACACTTTGAATAGTTCAACAGGGTTCAAAATGAACGTGTACACTTATTATTAGGCATTGAGATGCAAAAGAAAGGACTAAAGAGTTGTGTTGATAAAAAACATGAAGAGATAAAAAGCTATTAAAATGATAAATAGAAAGCTTTTGAGCTAGAAAACAAAAGCAAACTTTAATCTATTGCTTCTCTTAGAGAAAAAATAGTTGGAAGAAGTTGCTTAAAGGGAAGGAGCCTATGAAAAATGTACTATAACTAGTAAATGATCAAATCCCACTTACAACATCACTAAAAAATGATTAATGATCACAATGTGTTAGAAAAAAGACTAACTTGAAAGAGTGATTATGAGGTAACTGAAATTAAACTATCTAATGATTTATTTACTTATTTTGTTCTAGTTTTATATCGCGATACTATAACTTTTAAAAATGTCATAAAAGAAATAAATTGACAAAAGATTATGATGATGAAGAAATTGATACCATTATAAAAAAAACAGCTTGTGGGAATTGATAAAGCTTTCAAAATGATAAAAGACTATTGGATGGATGTTCAAGACAAGGTTAAAAGAAAATTAAAGTCTTTTATTGTTAAACTAAGTGTCTAAGAACATCTATTCAAGAGAATGATTGTTAGATATTAGTTAGAGTCATGGTCTAAGAAATAATCATTGGGTAAAAAAGATTTGTGTTAGACTAATTAATCAGAATCCTTGTTGAATTAATTAGTTATAATTCTTATTAGATTATGATAATAAGAGCTTTGCAATATTTCTAAAAATATAGGGTAAATTCTTGCAAAATTGTAAGAAAGTGTTTAAAGAATATTGAATATTAATGAATAAAAGCCTTTCTCTGTGTGTGTGTGTGTGTTTTTTTTTTGTAACATGTAAAGATTGACCATTGATCATCAATTACACAACAATAATTGTAGCTTTCCTCGTCCCTAAATCCCAACTCTTTATTTTGAGAATTCAGAGTTGAGTGTCTAGTAGATATTATGATAGTTTTTAAGTTTAAAAAAATTATAAATTATAATTTTTTTAACCAATATTTTAAAACAAAATTGTTAATAAAACACATACAAAATTATATTACACATAGTAAATCAAATATTTTTAAATATATAATTAGATTAAAACATTTATCACACTAGCCATATAAACAAACATAGTCTAAGAATTCCAAAGGATTTGCTTTTCCTATGATCTTAAGTTCGAGTCATGCGGTTGCTAATATAATGGTTACTGGAGATTTACATGGTCATTAACTTCAAGATCTATGAAATTGATCAAAATACATATAAGTTAACCCAAATACTAACATTAATAATAATTAAAAAAAATAGCCTAAGAATTCTATTAGAAATCGCAAGCATTAGTCACTAGACCATCCCTTAGTCACTAGACCATCCCTTGTTGACTCCTCAGCCGCTGTCTGCTGCTTCGATGTAAATGCGATGAATTTTGTAGATACGTGTGAAGTATGTCCTGTTATTCCTCTTATACTTAACCTTCACGATACGTAATTCCAGCTATTATTATAATTTTCTTCTCCTCGGAGTGTGTTGGAGAGGACAAAGAGATTGACTTTTACGAGGGTCCGACTACTTTTCAAGTTTCCACTTCGATGAAATCAAGATCCAGCTGTGCACTTGAGGCCTTGCCGCGCGCCGAGGAAGATCCCGCGTGTGTAATTAGAATTTTATGAATTTTTTTTATATAATCATTGATATTAAAACTAAATTTTAAAATATTAAAATAAATATAATTTTAAAATATTTTTTAAAAAATATTTTGAAAATCTAATACTACTATTATTCTAGACATCCTCTAAGTGCTCAACGAGATATTTAGTAAGAGATTAAATTAAAAATTTTATTTATTTTTGTATTTTAAAAGTTTTTTTGAAAAAAATTAATTTTTTTATTTGTTTCAAATTAATATATTTTTTGTGTTTTTAAATCATTTTGATGCACTAATATAAAAAATAATTTTTTAAAAAATATTATTTTAATATATTTCTTAGTGAAAAAAGCAACCATAACAATATTTTTAAATAATAAATATTAAATATATTTTTCATTGAGAGATATTTAGCAAGAGATTAAAAATCAAAGTGCTCAAGTAGCCTAATGGAAGTTGAATTTAAGAACGAATTTATATATATAAAAATAAGATTTGTAAACCTAATGCCAAAATTTCTTGGTACAAAATCAATAAAAGAACAAAAAAGAGGGAAGAGAAGAAAGAAAAGGTAAAAATTCTTCTGTTTTTTTACCTTTAAAATCTTTGACCCTATGCTCTCAGCATAAAACGTGGAAAGAAAGAAAAGGAGAAAGGACTGAAATTCGAAGTGGTTGAAATTTTCCATATGAGAAATGAGGAACAATCTTCCCATGTGGGTCCCCCACCATTTTGGCTCTCTCCAATAATGGAGAAAAAACCTCTCGCAAATTTAAATATTTTCCGATTTTCTAATTTTACTCGTAATTCTTCACCCCATGAATTTAAAAATACGAAGACAAGCAAGCACTTTGCTATCAAAAATACAATTTTTTTCGTTTTCCTTTTTTAATCCATCGGGAGAGAGATTATAACTTAGTTTTTTTTAGCTTATCATAGGTAATTAATTAGTGTATTTAGTATCATAAATAATTAAATAATCCCTTGATTTGGACTGACCATCCTAAATTTAGTTTTTTTTAGCTTATTATAAACACAATTAAAATACTAAGAGTTGGTTTCACTCGACAGTAAACTAGCTTGATGTATTGTTTGAATTATTTGTCATCAATTTTGATTGGTGGCTTAGTTAGTTAGAGCATGCGTAGCCTTGTGGAGGACACATTATTTTCTTTGCAAAAAAAGACAACCTTAATGTGTTATTGGAATCATGTGTCATGAACTTTATTAGGTGATTTAGTTGGTTAACACGTGTATTGAAACCGTGGAGGTCACAAGCTTGGCAATTAAACTAAATATCAAATAAAGAATCAAGTCAAGCTTTTTTTTTATATATTTTAATTTTATAATTTAGTATAAGGTTTTTATTGAATTTTATTTTATGATATTGAGTTGATGATAAATTAATTTTTCTATTTTATATCATGTAATAAATTTAAAAAACTTAATTCAACCTGATAAAATTTATAATTTAGATTATAAGGTTGACAAACTATCTAAATATTAATTAAAGAGTTGAGTAAAAAGTTTTTAAATTTAAACTATTATAACAAGTTTAATGACATATTATCTGAATTTTTTTTACGTTATAAAAAATTAAACACAACCTAAAAAAGTACGGGTGTATAAACTAGTCATAACTAATTAATTAGTGTATTTGCTATCATAAATAATTAAATAATTCTTTGATTTGGATTGACCATCCTAGATTTAGTTTCTTTAAAACACCATCTTTCATTGTCGAGCCTTTTCATTTACCTGATTCTCTTTTCTTATCCTATTTTTCAAGGGGGAAATCAAATTGAAGAAGCTCATGAAATTGACAGAAAGACTAAATTATAAATTTTAAAATATAAAGGTTAAATATGTTGCTTGTAAAAAATTGAGAACTAATTAGTTAGGTATGTTAAATTACAAGGACTGGGTTATAATTTAATCAAAATTAAACATCCTCTTGTTTTTTAGGAAGTAAAATATTGACGAGTTTTATCAAAATTCTCATTGATAAATAAGTTCATATTTTATTTTTATTTTTTAAGGAATGTTATCTTACGTACTTCTTAAAATGTCCTCTTTAATATGAAATTGTTCATGTACCTTTAATTATTTTACTTTTTTTTAAGAGTTGAACAATTTATCAGGAAAGAAAAATATTATTTTTATCAAGAGTTGAAAAATATATAATAAAAGCAGTTAATATACAATGAATGGAAATAAAATTTTATCTTAAAAAATAATTCTTGTTTTTATTTTGTTTTTTATTTCAATATCCTCCCATAAAATGAGCTTTTGTTCTCATTTTCATTGTTTATTCACATTTTCATTTTATTTCTTTCCATTCCCATTATATTCCTACAAAACTTCCATTTCCATTCCTACCATTATATTCCTTGTTACCAAATTCATTAATAAAAGCTTAAAATTTACTCTATTTATTTTTTAAAATAAACTCAACAATACCTATGGATAAAATTTAGCAAGAAATTAATGACATACATGAAAATAATTCATTGACTAGTAAGAATCATTAGATGGTTTTGATAAACACAAGTAAACTCCTTTTCTTTGTCCAACAGACCTCAACTCTCCCGGTCCAGCCCAATTAAATAACCCAAGACCATAACCCAAACATCCAAGCCCAAGTGTGTCTGCAATCCAATTCCCCCTCCGAATACACTCTTCACCTTTCCCGCCCTCTTGACACACCCAAATTTGTTTTCTTTTTACAAAAAAACACACTAAAAACTTTGCCACCACCTCGCCCAGCAGAAAAACAAATCCCTAATTTAACGGAAAATGTAGACGAGACAAATCTTATCCGACGCCGGGAAAAAATATCCGATGGGAAATACCCGGTCAAATCATCCACACCAAACCCGAACCTAAAACAAACGGAGCCCTAACTCCACTCCCAGCTCCAAAACTGACCTCCCTTCCATGGCTGATGTCTTACGCCAAGGTTCATCAATATTGGTATGTATAGCTGTATAAATACGCGTGTAATACATGTATGCGCGTATGGATTGTGTTTTTGTCTGAGTGAAGGATGTCCGCTATACGGAAATACACCGATTTTCCGCACAGGATCAGGGAAACCAGTTGCGTTAAAGCAATCTTCGATTGCGAAAGCGTTAGCTGTCCTCGGCGGCTGCGAAGACGGTGCGTGTTTATCTCTATGTTTTTTTTTTTTTTTTTTGCATTTTAGGTTTTAGTTTATTTACAAACCCTAAGGAATTTAAATTGCTCAGTGATTTTCTCTTATTGAAGTATTTGTTTATTTTATTAGATTTAACGTTTTAAATTTATTTACAATGCTTAAGCCATATGTTAAGCACCTAAAATTGACAGTGAAATAATTTGTTAGCGTTCTGTTGGTTGTCTATTGTACTGTTGTGGAAATGGTTTTGTTTGTTTGGCAGGTGAAGCATATGGGGGAGATAACGAATTTGGTTTTCTGTAGCTTTTGGAGAAAGGGAATGAAGATGATGGAAATGCACCGATTTTCCATGTAGGACCAGGGAAATCAGTTGTATTGAGACAATCTTTGATTGCGAAAGCGATGTCTGTTCAGCAATTTGTGTGGAAACCATCCACTGTTGAGCAATTTGTGTGGCAGGATTTATCACATTCAGGGATGAAGGCCGGCATGAGAAATAATGGGGTTATTGGTGATGATCTGCTAGTTCCCAGGTCTCTTTTAGTTTCCAAGTCTGCTATTAAAAAGCGAATTGGTAAAGTAGGTCAATACAGACTTGTTGCAACCTGAAGCACAATATTCTGCTCCCAAACCACCACCATTTAAATTCCACACTGCTGGTGGAAGATCCTTTTCCGTTTCCAGTGAGGCATTGAAACGTGCAAGGAGTCTTCCTGGTGACCCAGACATAGGAGCTTTCTTAAACGAGGGGGATGCATTTGATATGGGTCTCTCAGTTTTTGAAGATATTATATTTGATGAGGCTTCATCAAACAAGGAAAATTCTTTTTACTCTGCTTTTACCCATCCAGAAGCTTCAAAGAGTAAGCATATCTCAAAAACTTTCATTTCACCTCTTAAATTATCTGCGAACCATGTCTAGCCATCCCTTTAATAAATAAAAAATAGTCATTTCAGGGGGTAACTTGTTGGAGAAATTTGATGCTGTTCACAATGACAGCACCTGCGAGTTTAATAACAAAGCAACTTGTATACAGAATTGCTCAGGAATGGACTGTTTTCATTAGATACAACAGATGCTAATTCTCTGGATAGTGGTACTGGTTCAAGGATGAATCCACTTCAATGGCTACTGCGTGTGCTATTGGTTGATATTTCAAATAAAAATGGCACAGCGCACTCAAATAACAGCCAAGTGATCTTCTCGAGGGACAGGCCTGTGCTATAGCAGGACTTTTTCCTGTGAATTCTGATTTGAATACACTTTGCTTACAAGCAAGAGGATCTACAACCAAATGACAATTTTTATCCTGGCAATGCAACAGTTTCAGTAAGCCTCTATTTGCTTTTCTCCTATCTTAACAATTGAATCTAACTAAAGGCTGTCCTTTTAAGCCATTTTTCAGCCCTCGAGTATCAGTATTATTGTCAAATTTGGTTGAAGTTCCTCTTTCTTGGTAAATTACACCTATCAATCTTTTATGGATCCCACCTCTGCTTTCCTGGTAAACACATAAACCCAGTCCACTTTCAGCGATGCTGATCAAAATGACAAATTTCATGACTTGACCAGTTTGGTTCCCCATTGTTTTTTGATTATGCAATGAATTTGACATCGCTGCGCTTGTGTTGCCCATGGGAGAGGTTTATACAGCTCCTCTGCAATAGAAACAGTGTGTCTGTGATTGATACTGCCATTTCCCCATTGGATTCAGAGGTAACGTCAAAGTCCTGACTTGCCATCAGCTTCTGTTCACCATACATAGATAACGATTAATTTACACCAACCAACTATAATCTTTCTGGATCCTTGAGTGTATTAGGTCCTTTATTGTCAACCCCATGCATTAATTTATAATCTAATATGAGTTGATTCATGGTGAAAATTTCCAAATGGAAATTAGAAAGATGGATAAGTTTGTGAATGCAAGCCATTATCTTTGCAGGTTGTCTTCTTTAATCTTATAAAGAGAGCAAAGGATCAACTAAATCATCCCTGGATAGCTGAAGCAACAGAAAAGTCGACTTATTCTTTGAGTTTTGATTCCTCAATTTTTTTGCACCTTAAAAATGCTGCTTCTTCTACTCAAAGCTGGCCTAGATCTCTACGTTGGTGAACAATATAGAATTTGATCATGATAGTTCAGCTTTGGTATATGATGCCTGCTATTATTTACCACCATACTTGTTTTATGCTGATTATTGATAAATTCAAGAAGGTGGTTTTATTTATAATTGATGATTGAGAAGGCTAGAACTGACAACTAAATTATTGTTGGAAGAGGCTACTTTGAACTGACAAGTAAGCCTCCCTGTATGTCAAACGATCCTTATTTGTGTCAATTGACTTTTATTAGGGAGAATTAATCTCTTAGTTGTAGAAGTAAGATCTTAAAATCCACTCATTAGTGGAAAACAAATTGCTGATGGATTTAGCTCAGTATTCACTCATCTTCTTTGTGAATAATTCTGCTAGCTTTTCCAATGATTTATTCTTATTGTTTTTATCACTTATTTGAGCTATTTTATCAAATAGTCTAGGCCATATGGATTTATCCTTACTGACAATAGGAATAGTACAGAATCTACAGATGCAGAAAAAGATGGGATACTTCTTGTAAGCAGCCAGCGAGCTCATCCAGTTAAACCGTTGAATCCTTGATATACCACTGGTTTGTGGTTGATTTGTGATTTGTCAGCCTCTCCGCCTGAATTCCATGTTTGTGAATTTATTACTTTCTCCTTATAGATTTGTGCTGCATTACCAAGGTTTGAGCAACTGAAGTTCCAGGAGAAATCTGTAGATGATATCAATCATGCAACGAAGTCATGAAGGCTCCCCTCAGTTCCAGACCATCCCATCGCTTAATTTTCAATGTTGGGCACTGTGGGGAAGGGCATAGGTCAAGCATCTCGGAATTGGTTTAAGCTTTCAGCGGAGGGAGATGGTCCCTCCACGCTGCAACATTTTTGGTTTAGTGTACAATCATTAAATTCAACTGAAACATCTATGTAAATAATTGAAAACAGGTGATTTTTAATTGAAAACCTATGTAATGTCAAAACTCAATTCAGTATGTTGTGTTATAAAATTAGAATCTGTAAACGAGTTCTTAAGACAATACAAGAATCATGTCTTTATAAAGTTCAAATCAAATTTGTTGTGCCCACTTAGGTTGCATGAAATCAACGGAGTTATTAATCAACTGATTTGACCCCTGTAATCAGATGAAGTAATCAAACAATTGATGCCATCCTTCACTGTTTGGTGAATATATTTTTTTGATCATGTCATTAATTGGATTATCAAATGATAAATGCAATGGGTAATTGAGATTGGTCAATGAAAGCAGCAAGCTTCTCATCTGGGGTTCAAATAAAATAAAATAAAAACGAAAAAAAAAGTGCTCATCTTTGTCTACTGTCCTTCCTATTTTAGGGCATAAAGTGTTCTGTTTCCAGTGGCTGTGGCTTTTGCATGTTTGTCCCATGTCGTACCCTACTTGATTCTTGGACTGTCCATGCATATATTCATTGGAATTGGCTAAAAAGGAGGCATCTCTGCTATGAAGCATGATATTTATCTAAATTACTAGTTTGAGTTAAACAAATATCAAGATTATTAAAAATTTATATAATTATTAACTTTGAGATTTATAGAATTAATGAAACGCAAGCAAGCTAATTCAGATACGTTAATTAAAAAAAAGAAAAAGTATGACATTTACCCCCCAATGTGGTGCATCTTATTTATCCATTAAATGACACTCCCATCCATTTGCTAATCTCAAGGATGATTTTCTGGGTCAAAGTGAAACAAGCCTGATTAGCGTCTTACACTTTTGATTCCCTCCTTTTTGTTTCCTTTTACCTTTATGTTGTTTTCTGTATATATTAGCAGATAGCAGTGGAGAAGAAAAAGAAAAGAAAACTAGCATTAGCAAAACTGAAGACTGAAGAGGAGAAAGGGAGGAAGAAAATATGGTAGATGAGAAGAAGGTGGTGTTAAGTGGCTGCATCAAGACTAGCAGGGGACCTTGGAGAGTACATAGAGCTACAAAAGATGGCCGCATTGTCACCAAATTTCGCTATCCTTCTGATAGGGAACGGCAAACGAACCAGCAGAGGGAGCGTCGAAGGCGAGCAGTGGCTAAGAAAATTTTTGAAGGTCTTCGAAAGCATGGAAACTACAAGCTTCCGAAACATGCAGACAACAATGACCTGCTCAAGGCTCTCTGTGAGGAAGCAGGATGGCACGTTGAGGACGATGGCACCATTTGTAGGACGGTGAACCTTTTCTTTCATACCTATAATCTAATCAATCTGAACTGCTTAGGAAATTCTTCCAGTTTACATATTTTTGTTTTGGTAATGATGCTATTTGTTGCTGCTGAGTTTCTTGTTTCGTCAAATACCGCTGCTTTCCTGTTTTGCCTCTTCAAGCAATGTCTGTTTTAGCTTCTTACTCTCCTTTTACTTGTTTCCTGAGCTTCTTCTCCTTGAACTGCTTTGATTTCATTAAATATTATGCTCTGTTCCTTTCCTGCTTCTATGTTGATTTAGTTTTCCCAGGCCACAAAATTTTTGAATCTTATTCTGTGCTTGTCGAGTGCATTTTCTTGTCTATGGGAATCTTTTGTTTTTCTAGTTTGGCTTTGGTTTACTTGGTTTTTATTTGCTGTGTTCTTCAAGTGCTAAAGGAGCAGATCTTCTCTAATCTTTTGTTCTGATATGTTTTTGCTTTAGTACATTTTCTTCATTCCATTTCTTCTTTTGGACAGGTTCTTCATAGCCCTTATCATGAAGCTAATGTTGCAAGCTCCTATGATGCCCCGCCAGAAGATCACAATTACTGCACTTGCAACAATCATTTGGATTCAGAATATGGAGCATTTCCACTGAGCACCAACTCACCAATTCAAGAGTGCCATGGAGGAAATGATGTCAACCTCGCCCTTTCACTCTAGCTTTCAAGTTCATTTTGAGAAAGAAAAGAAAGTAGGAACTGGGAAAATCAAGATGGTTTTTGGATTTGGGCAAGACTGGGATGGGATGGTACAGCTCAGCTTCTCATGCAGCCTGCTCGTATAAAAACCAATGTAGAGGCCACAAAAGAAAGGAATAGCATATAGTACTTGTACAAACATCAAATGTGTAAACAGTTCTAGGATTATCAATAGGATTTTCTAATTAGCCTATCGTATGAAGGCAGACAGCTCTGGTGCCAATTTTGTTGAACTGATGGACATGATCATCCTTTGAATGAAATGTGCTTCTTGTGCTATCAACTTCTGCTTGCAAGTAGCTCCATATTCTTGGATGCCATTGTTCTTGAATACTGACGTTGGGCATCCCTGTATCAAATGTGTTTTGTGCTTTTAGCTTTTAAACTTCGGATTGAAGGCAGCTTCATATTCTTGGGCATGCAGTTCCTCCTTCAGACCATCCCATCCTTTATTCAAAAAGTACATTTACTTTGGAAAGTTACAAATTGTGCTTTTAGAAACGATCTACGAAATTTTATGCAGAAAATCCAAAAGAAATTAGGATTATATGATCTGAATAATGGGATTACATCCACCAAAACTTATCTTTAATCATGTGAGCTAAGTTGATTAACCTTTATCTAAAATTACAAAATATGTAAGCTTGCACAGCTTTTCTTTTAATGAATGACGTCCTTGGCAAGCATTTTTGCAATTTCCTTTCCAAAATACATATCGCTACAGTGATTCTCTTCCAATTGCTACAGAAAATGACTTGCAATATGGACAGGTACATTTTCTTTTACAACAAATGGAATAGTAATTCGTTCCAGACATCAGGCACACCAGGCAAGCACCAATGTATACAATCAGAGTAAGATTTTGGGTTCGATAATTGTTCAGGGCTCAATGTCTCCCAGAATTTTCGATAGATTGAAGGGTGGCCATCTTTACGATACTCTGAAAGCTGTGTAATATTGAGAACTGAAACCTTTGATCCCAATCTGCCAAGAACCTTTTCCACCATGCGCATTGTAGGCATATCAGAACCACTTCCCCAGTACCCCTCCCAATTAATTGGCATCTTCTCACCATAGCAATTTCCATTACTTCCAGGCTCCCATTCACGGCTCCTGAAATATGCAAATAGTTTAACATGAACATGAGAGGTGGATTCTCAAATTTGCTAAGGGTGACAGGCTACTATAACCTAGACCAGGTGCATATGCTACAAGTTTGACAATCTTAAATCGCAAAAAAGTAAGGCTTGTATCTTTTTCTTTCAAACAAGTTTTGAGATTGCCAATCTATTACGTGTATACCTGCATGGATGTATGAGACTAATTGCAAAGGCAGCTTAGAAGCCTCTTTCTATAACATTGAAATGCACCAAATATGGCACTAGCTAAACTTCTTGGACCCTCCTCTTTTAAATTTGTTACTTATGGTTCATGCCCCGCGTAACAAGAGTGTCAATGGATGTCTGAATGTCTATAATAAAAGAAAATTGAGGTGGAGTTTAGGCAAAAAGGTGTGCCCAGTGATATTTTGCTTAATCCTGGTCATTACAGTAGAATTGAAACAAAATTGGTTACTCAGATAGCAGCCACAATTAACAAGTAACAATTCAGTCTTTTGAGATTAAAAGAAAAAGGCGGCACGCAAAGACAATAGAACATGGGCAAGGGGGGACAAGCTTATAGCGAACAATCTCACAGTCCATGCTCTGATCACCAGTTTACAAATGAAAACCAAACTGAAGTATTAACAGTTTACATTTGAGTCAGCGGACAATCCTTGATTAAAATGATTCACATAACTCTAAACTCCATTCCGAATTCAAGTCACTAACAAAGGACGGTTAGAATTCTCCTAGAGTTGGTGAATAATTATATGGCATTTGTAGTCAGCTCTGTGGTTTAAATACGAAGAAGTATATGCAGAAAGAACTCACGGTCATAGAGTCAGAATTAAGTTCACAGGCAATGGATCATACTCACCAGAGATGTGTTGGAGACATGGTAGCAAAGAAGACTCGTTTCTTCTGGGGATCAACTTTAGAAGCCACCCAGTCAGCCCAGGCCCCCATAGCCAACTCCATAGCTCCTAACCCGTCTAATTCTTCACAAGCTCCATTCTCTTCAGCACTCCATCTGCAAATGTCACAAAGCTTGATTATTGCACCAATTCATAACCAATTCTATAACTGCATTACAACTCATGTCTTCTAAACTGATGAAACCTCAATGGTGTAGCACTCACAAAAGCTTAACAGGGCCTTGTCTCCACCACAAGTACGAGTTGAAAACTAGTATGTCTGCATGCTCCCACTTTGATGAATGCTTTAGAACTGAATCGGGGCGCATTATCCGTTCATCCAATCTGTGATTCACTGGGTCATCAGAATTAGAATCAACAAGAAGAGGGGCCCAGAGAAATTCAATAGTGGCATTGTATTCCTGCAAACAAACACAAATCAATGAGGAATACCTTTCAAATTTTCCTGCAACATATCATAACAAAACTGTAGAACTAAACTTCACCAAACTTTTTCTTCGATTGCACATTAAGATTACTTTAAACTCCATGCAAGGTTTGTGCTTACCTCTGCCGTGAAAATGGTAAGAGGGGCATTAGGTGACATGGATCTCTTATCTGCTGGAATTACTGACTGTAACAAACACACCATTGATATCCACTGCCCTCTATTTAGCGAATCCCCCACAAACATTAGTCTCTTCCCTCTCAACTTCTCCCACATTTCAGTCACATTCCATCTACAACACCAAATGAAAACAACAATGAGAACTAATCAAATCTCATTTAACATAAAACACCCAAAATTAACAGGTTTGCATATCATGTTCAATGAACAGAATGGTTCGGCTCAACAAAAACTACTTTAAATAAGGGCATTCTTTCACCAAGACAAGCAAAGTTAAGAAACCGGATTTAGATTCCAGGCGTCAGCTGATGGGGCGAGTTTAGAAGGTTCTTTTTAGTTCTCTTTACTTCAACTAAACAGAATCTTCAATTCTAGGCCTACTAAGATTTTGATTTCACCTATCTAAACTACATGGGATTCCAACTTCAACACCAAATAAGAAGGCTACAGGCAATAAGCAAATCTAAAACTCAAGGGTCTTCATTCTCATGCTTCAAAGCACATCCAACTACACTCTAAAAACAAAATACGATACACATACTTGAAAATGAACTAAAAGAGACAAGTACCTCTTCAAGTTGCAATCATGAGGTTGCCACCTCCAATGTTGATACCCCAAATCAGACCTTCCATGCTTATGACACGCCAATTGATCAGACATGTAAGGACAATCAGACTCATTGTAAAGCGGATATGACTCACTATCAAACACCCATTTGCCTGCAAAAACATCACAACTTTCCGAGCTCTTTCTCCTCCCCCTTTCCACTTTCGAGTCACCCCATCTGATCCTCTTGCCACTGTACTCACTAGTTGAGTTACATCTACTAAACCTATCCAAAAGCACTAAGAAAACAAAACCCAAAACAGCAAACCGGTAAAAGATCAAAACTTTACACGGTTCTTACATTCAAGAAAGTGAAAAACACAAAAAGATTGAACCTTTGAAACATATTACATACCTGGTGCAAGATTTGAGTGGGTACCAAGATTTGGCTTAACGTAAGTTACTGTGGTGGCATGCTGTTGACGGTTAGGACCTTGGTTTGATGGGTCTTCTTCGTGGACCTGCTGAATGCTACTTTCATTGTAAAGAATTGAACAAACGATAATACCAAGAAAAATAAATGCTACTAAAGGAAAATGGGATTTTTTTCTATGCCATCTCTGCATCATTTCAGTCAACAGATTCGATTTTCAGTAAAACAAAACTCTTGAGCTTTGTCCTGAGACTACAAAGATATTGCAAGAGAGAGTGAGGGGACTCTGATTTGGCGCTGCAGCTATTATTGAGAGATTATGGATGGTTGTGATTAAGTGGGGCATTGATTTTTCCAGGCTTACTTAGATTGTGGCCAGCTGTGATTCTGGAGGATTGGACTGATCTTGGTCCCACAGTTGTATGGACGAAAGACCATGATGAGTGGTAGTTACGGTGCCATTGCAAATAAGACTGGTGCTTGTGAGTAGCACCGTATTTTTCGTAGGTCTGCCTCTTGAGTCTTGAAGTTTGTCTCTTCCATTTTTTAACATTAAAGATGGCATCTTTGACATGGGTTGAAAAGGATGACGGGCAAACACCATGATTTGTGGAAGGGAAAAACTTGCTAATTAAATAAGATTTGAGAATAACAGTATTTTAATTATCAGGTGGAAGATGTTATTTCTTTTTATTCATGGCATCTATTACCGACTCTTATGATTTTTTAAAACTTGGATGTAAGAAGGCTGGGATTTTCTCATGTTTTTAAAGAAAATGTGTTAGGAGTTATAAAATTGTAATTATATATATTGAATTTTAATTAGAATTTTTTAGAATTTATGATTTTTTAGTTTAATCTCTTAATTTTTTAGTGTCATTTGATATTTTTATTCTTTTCTTCTGTAAATTGATTATTTCTCTTGTATTTTTAGTATTGAAAAATATATAAATTTTTATTTAAATTTTATTCTAAATATATATACTTGTTATTTTTTTTTTAACAATAAGTGAATTATAAATTTTCACCATGCTTGGGAGTCGGGAAGTTTTTACTTTTTGATGTTTTTTAAAAATAAATTTTATTTAAAAAATATCAAATTAATATATATATATATATATATTATTTTAATGTGCTAATATGAATTAATTTTTTTTTAAAAAAATTAATATATTTTTAAATAAAAAAATATTTTTAAAAATAATTCTATACCATAATACCACAAATACCACACAAGTATGATTTAGATTTAAATGATTGGAAAAAAAAGAATAGGTAGTTAACTTATTTTTATTTTGATCATTTATTAAATGATGTCTATGTAATTTAAAATTAGTAATTTATATTTAATGAATATTATATATAAAACACAAAATAAAAGATATAATAAATTAACATACCAACTGCATATAGATTTATTCATTAATCATTAGTGTGGCCATCACCATGTATTTATTGATTGCCATATTCATAGATAATTTGTTGATCTCCATATGATTCTAATTGTTACAAATGTTTAATCGTTTTCCTAATTAAAACCTTTTCCATAAATCTCGATTAATTAAAATCAGTTTTTCTTAATTAAAAAATTTATGTTAAAGCTTATAAAGAATGAGAAGTAATGTAAATCTCATTATAATTGTATCATATAAAAGAAAAAATTAACTCTATCATCATATAGTTTTATTGAGATTAAATTTATATACTGATTTTTAAAAAATTATAATTTGCATCCTAAATTCTATACAAACTCTAACACTTCACATTCTCATTATAAAAAATCAACAAAAATCATATGATTATTTACATATTTATTATTATTTTTTATTCAATGACTAATATACTTTTATATTAAATATTATAATTTGTTTTATCGAATTAAAAAAAACATACATCACATTCATCCTTTTCCCATCCATGGAATCCAGCAATCCAAACCCAACAACAAACAATAAAATAACCAGTATGGTAAAAATAGGAATAACAACATTTGATTTAGGAGTAGTTTGGAATCACATTCTAATCAATGTTTTGAAAATAAATAATTTTTTTTATATTTTTAAATTATTTTAATATATTGATGTCAAAAATAATTTTTTAAAATAAAAAAATATTATTTTAATATATTTCCTAACAGAAAATATTTTAAAAATCAACCAATCATCCCTATTTGTATTTACGTTACAAAAACTTTTTTGAATAAATTTAAAAAAAATTTAATTTTTTATTTATTTTTCATTAATATTTTTAATGTTTTTAGATCATTTTGATATGCTGATATCAAAAATAATTTTTAAAAAATAATAAAAAATATTATTTTAATATACTTTTTAATAAAAAAACATTTTAAAAAATAATCAGAACTATTTTCTCAGCAACTTTCCTCCTTCCACGGGCACTAAACCCAAGAAAAGAGGCAACAAAAATTGTTGTGAGAATTTGATCCAACCCCTTCATGGTGCAAGAAATCCCTTTGAAGAGTACCCAGTTAAGTGTTTTGTATCGCAAAGTGAAAATATGGACGCCTTGAGATAAAATATTTACTCATGGAATCTAAACCATCTCCTTTTTAGCTTTTGTTTGGATTACGGTCGACTGGTAAATTAATTTTTTTTTTATGTTTTTAAATTATTTTGATGTTATAATACTAAAAATATTTTTTAAAAAAAATATATTTTTTAATATATTTAAAAAATATTTAAAAATAATTTTAATACATTTAAATTTGGTTTTTCATAATTTAGATTTTTTTAGTTTGAAAAGATTAAAAATATTGATCCAATAATTTTAAATACCCAAAAATCTTATATTTAATTTGGGGATTTGTGTTTAGAAAGAGAGAAAATAGGATATAGAGAATAGAGAAATCACCATTATAGAAAAAAAAATCAGGTGTGTTGTTTAGTTGATTTTTTAATATAATTTATATAAAGATAATTTGATTATTTTGTTAGATTTAGAATTTTTATTGGCTCAAAATATAAAATTTAATTTTTCAAAATTCAACTAGTAATATAATTTGATCAAATATTAGGCCTAATTTTTCCCATATAAAAAGAATAAAAAAAACGCAAATTTATTGGTACTTTTACAGTGTAAAAGAAGTTAGACTTGACTGATATTGATGAGTCAGCTAATTTGATGGAAGTACTTTATTGGTACTCAAAACATGTAAGTACAATTTCGATCATGACATTAAAAAAAAATTAGATGAGCTTTTCACTTTTAATGCATTCAAAAAGAATATTATAATTTTAATTACATTAAAAAATAGATAGATTGATATTGATGCAATGACTGATATTATAATTTTACTTATCTTGATTAATTTTATATTATAAAAAATATATTAATTGGTTTATCTCTTATATATTGAGAATGTAAATTAATCTCTATTTTTTTCAGTGTATTTATTTGTTTGAGAGGTGCCTCGCACCATACATCTCCCGGAAAAAATGTAATTCATTCTTTTAAGGTGTAGTGTTTGAAAACGTGATTATACTGATATTTTTTAATATATTTTAAATTGTTTTAATGTGTTAATTTAAAAAAAATTAATAAAAAATAAAAAAAATTTTTAATATATTTCAGCACAATATAAAAAAAAATAATCGCAATCATATTTTCAAAACGGCTTGATTACGGCAGGAATCTAACAATAGATTTAAGGCCAAATTCTGCATTTCAAATTCCTGAGAACAAGATCCAAAACTTAAAGCCTGAAGATACATTTACATTAGATCTGTCAAAGATTAATAATGGAAGCATAAAGAAGTTCATTCCACACATCTGGAACTCCAGGGAGACACCAATGTATACAGTCTGCATAGCCGCTAGGTTTTGATACTTGTTCTTCCTTTAATGGCTCCCATTGCTTTCTATATATCGATGGATGGCCTTCTTTTCTGTATTCTGATAACTGTGTAATGTTAATCATTTGTACATTTAATCCTCTTGTTCTCAAGTCATCGAGAGTCTTCTCAACCACACGCATGATTTCTGGGCAGGACGCCTCTCCTCTGTATCCTTCTTTGAAGATCGGTTCTGTCTCGTTGTAACAGTTCTGCCCTCCATCGCCGCCCCACTCTAGAGCCCTGAAACACACGTGAATCTTGATCTTGATATATGTGGTGAGCTAAGGAGAAATGAAGAAGACAACATTAGGTTAAAATTTTATTATACTTCTGATGAGTTGGTGACATGCTGACGAAGAACATTTGTGTTTTGGTTCGGTTTACATGAACCTCCAGCCAATCTGACCATGTCTTTAAAGCCATCTCGTAAACTCTTGGCATATCTACTCTCTTGTAAATTCCATCTGGCCTTTCAAATGATCCCCACCTGATATCAAATTTTCAAGTTAGATAAACAGGTAAAATTAATAAACTCAGTCCGGCTTGATTATACACAAACCCGATCACCGGTCTGGATTTAGGTTTTTTAAAAAAGTTAACTTGAAGTTGAAAATTATTAAACCTTATCTAACTCGATTATAAATCTAGGATCTAGTAAATCTGATCTCTAATTTGAGATGGGTTTTTAATAAGAGTTAACATAAAATTAATTCAGTAAAAATATCAATTTAATTTATTTTGTTTAATTAAAACAACATTGCTTGTGATGAAGAACTTTATACAGAGAATGTTCTTACAAGACAGTCATTTGGGCTCTTCTCCACCAAAGATAGGTATTAAAAACAAGAATGTCAGCATCAGTCCAATGCCTCGCATGCTTTTCAATGCCTTGAACTCTAACAGTCCGATCATCTACTCGGTGGTATACCGGATCATCGGAATTTGATTCCACCAGTAAAGGAGCCCAGTAGAACTCAATTGTTGCATTATATTCCTGAATCACATTAATAACAATCACATAATCTAAATTTGCAAAATCACAGAAATATAATTATAATACTCGAGATCAGTCATTTAAGATCAAGATGAGTTAATTTACATGTTGATGAGTTAACCCAAATTATAAGTTTTTTTTTAAAAAAAACTTGAAATTATATTATTTCAATAAAAAAACTAAATTCAAAGTAAAACCTATTTGAGTCAAGCTTCACATAAACGAGTCACTCACTAGATTTACACACCAAGCCAAATTTTATAACACTTCTAACAAAACAATTTAAACCAGACCTAACTAAAAAATAAAACCAAACTCTTTAGATTTTTATTTGTTTTTTTTTAAAAAAAAATGAATTTTCAACTGGGCCTAATCCCAAAACAAAAAAGTTCTAAGTCCAGACCAAGCCCAAGAAGACTGCTTTTTTAAGTTCAGCTCAAGCCCATAAACTGATTAGGCTATCAAAACAAAAGGTAAAAATGATTTTGTTGAGAGTGGGATTTGAACCCACGCCCTTTCGGACCAGAACCTTAATCTGGCGCCTTAGACCAACTCGGCCATCTCAACTCTTGTTAACGCTTTCTCATATATTTTACATGATTATGATTTTCTACTTACAATGGCTTTGAAGATATGCAAAGAACCATTACGGTGCTGATGCATGGATTGGAGTCCTGGAGGAATCACCGAGTCCACGAGACAGACCATTGAAACCCATTGGCCTCTGTTTAACGAGTCCCCTACAAACATAAGCCTCTTGTTCCTTAGCCTTTCTAGCAATAGTGTGGCATTGAACCTACCTTATTAACATGACACAGAGAAAAAAACATTCCACACAAAACTCAAAAACCATAGCCAAACATCACAGCCTGCAGAATGAATCTTATCAGTCACCGCAAAGAAGAGTAATAGACTAGCTATTTGATTGATTTGTAGGTTGATGATAGGGAGATATAGTAATTTATACCTAGGAAGGTCACACTGGTGTGGTTGCCACCTCCAGTTCTGATAGTTCAAGTCCTTTCTCCCAAACTTCTCACAAGCTAACTGGTCAGACATGAAGGTGCATTCTTTCTCTTTGTACAGAGGGTAAGATTTGTTATCAAAAACCCATTTTCCGGAGAACAAATTGCACCTTGACAGATAATCACCGGAGCTCTTACTCTTAGACGTCCTATCTTCTACGAGCACACCGCTATTCTGGGTTACATAGATGGAAGCTATGACTAGGAACGCGACAAGAAGTGCAATAAGGGAATGGAAGCTGCTTCTGATCCCCCATGTCGCCGGAACCATCAGCTGCTTCGTTGCCATCTTCAGCTTTGTTGCAGAGTCTCTCTATGGCATCTCTTTCTCCCTTTTGTAGCTCTTCAGCAGTTGTTGAAGATCACACGTCGTGACTTCCTTTTCGAAGGTTAGGAGAAGTGGGTTTCGATTTGTAGGTAGTTTGCTGAAAGCAACAGGCAGAAGGGCGGTACCCCTTGTATTACCAAAATACCCCTTTCATTTATTTTTATTTCTTGTAGCATTTAATACCCTTTTCTTTCTTGTCATGAGGCCATGTTCTTTAGAAGTTTCTAATTATTCAATACTTCATGTAAAACCTTTCATCATCAATATCTTAATTTTTTCGTGGAGATGGACCACCATGATGTAGTTAACAGCAGAGATCATTAGTTTTTTCTGTTTATATATATATATATGGGGAAAATGCAACGGTCCATGCAAGTAAATACATGTATGTCGAGGGAATAATTTGTAACTTGACAGATCAACCAAGCTGTAATGCATTATGTTTACTCAATTCCTTGTGGTTAGAGCTGAGTTGTTGTTCTGTGGGTCAAATAAAACGGATATACAGGCAGTAGGTCAGGGTGGTTCATGTCTCAACATCCATATATATTCGTTGCCTTGAAGTTGCCTCAAGACCTTCAAATTAATTCTTTATATATATATATATATATATATATATATATATATATATGGGTGGTCCTAAATTATAGATATCGTGGACTTGATTATCTAGCAATGGCCTACGTTAATTCATGTAAATTAAACATTAAAAAAATAATGAGGAAGATTATTTGACATGTTAGTATACTGCACTATGTATTGTAGGTGGGGGTCAGCTATTGAGTTATTTTATTTATTTATTTATTATTATTATTGTTAACTTAATTATATCGGATAAAAATAAAAATGACACAAGTGGGTTTCGTGTTGTTTTCCTCTCTAACAGACTTAATTATTGAGTGATCAATCGGATAGTTAAGTATCAATCTCTTATCTGATTATTAAATTAAAACATAACTATCCGATTGATATCTTAAGTAACATGAACATGCTATAGCAACTCCTTCTATAAATACTTTCATGCGTATAATTGCATGCTACCTAGCGGTTAAGATGCACGACCCACTGGGCCAGCTGCTTCTAATTAAAAAGAAATTAAAACATTTATTGGTTTTAATGTGAGGCAAGATATAATCAATTGTGTATTATAATAATGTTGCATAATGTTTATTATTTTTTTTCTAGTTACTCAATTTTTTTTAAGTCGATCATTTTATATTAGTGTCCGTTTGGAAACCCGGTGCAAACCGCGTTCCCAACAAATTTGAATTTTTCTTTTTGCTAAAATTGAGTGCGGTTTATACTTTTTGGATTGTTTTGATGTGCTGATGTCAAAAATAATTTTTAAAAAATAAAAAAAATATCATTGGCATGCATTTCGGCATGAAAAGTTATTTGAAAAGCAACCGCTACCACACTGCCAAACACCCATTAAGTTGATTTAACATTGAATTTAATTATTTATTTCAGTTGGTTTGAATGGATTTTTTGCTATACTGAGAAAATAAATTTGCACTCGGTTAATGCTTCATTTGAAAAAATAAAATTTAATTTAATTGATTTAGAGCACTTAAAGCTTGAGGTGATGAATTTTAAACTGAAACAAAAGTTCAATACTTTTTTATGTTAAATTTGGGATTCAATTGAATGAAGAGAGGAGAAGTGATTGATGTGTGTTTTGAAGGTTACCACATTATGAAGGATTGTGTGCTTATTCCAAACTCTAAAGGTGACCTTTTTTGGTATCATTAGAATCATCTTGGTGATGCCTTTTTTATACCATGATGCATGATGATGGAGGATCTCTGATATTGCTCTAGTGACCCTTTGTTTTTTCTCTCTCCACTCGATTTTAATGCTAGACTCTCTTCAAAATAGCAAAGTGTGTTATCATTTTTTTTTTATCTTAAATTTGATTTTTATTTTTTTTATTGCTATTTTTAGCAAAAACTATAGTTTTGTTTCAAAAATTGATGTTTTATAAATCATGAACACAAAAGACAACTTGAGATGGAAGAATTATTTAAAAAACCTAATGGAAATCCAATATAAGAGAAGGATTGCAATAGTTACCCACAATGTTTTCTTCTTTTTTTGTTCTTTAAATTTTTTCAGTCACTTGATGTTTTTATCAATTTAATCCTTTCATATTTAATTGATTTGAAATTGGATTTGATGATTTATTTTGGTTGGCTTAATATGAGATTTTTGTAATATTAAGAATAAGTTACGATGTCGAATTAATGTTCAATTTAACAAAATAATTTTTAATTCTATTAATTCAAAATAATTAAAACTTTAGGGACTAAATTTGAAACTAAAACAAATATTTTGCCTCATTTTTTATTTCAATGTGCATGGCGCAAGATTTTTTTTTATTTTAATCCCTAAAGTTTTTTTTTTTAAGCTTTTTTTTCTTGAGGTTTTTATGCTTTGACTCAAAATTTTATTTTGTTCACATTAGAATCTAAAATTTGATATTGGGGAGAGAGAGTTGTTGGGAAATAGAGGAGGAGAGTGGAGGTGGGCTTGTTGCCTATAATCTAACTACTAAATAAATTATTATTGGTATCAATGAGTTACATTCATTAATAGAAGTTTCATTATAATGTTTTTAACCATTCATCTAAGTAAAAAAATTAGATCAAAGCTCCCGAATATTTTTTAGAATGGATTAGTTTTTATTTTTAAAGAGATTGAGGGTTTATTTGAGGTTATTAATAGTTTTATTGAGAGTGACATGGCATATACACATGAATAAAAACTTGATTTCTTAAGCCCTAAGGTTAAAACCCAAAATTGTAGAGAAATGAAGAGAAAACTATGAGATTTATTGAAAAATCTATAATTCAATAACCTGTTTACTAATAAAAATTACTTATTACAACTCTTCTACACTACTTATACAGTAGTAAATAAATTCTAAACAAAACTAAAAAAATAATAAAGAAATTCTAATCCAACTAAAAAAAAAGCTCTAAATCAATTATAAAAATATAACAAATCACAAACACTTACTTTCAAGTTGTATTTGAATGGTTTTCTAATTCCGATGATAATGTGATTATAACTTTATAGAAACTAGAGCCTTTAGAATTTTCTAATAAAATTTTAGCTCGATTTAATATTTAAATCAAAAGTCATGGATGTTTTTATCAAGCTCCATGTTTGAGACACCTAGATTTTTTGTGTGGATTTGACCTTATTTATCTTATCTATAAATGTCTTGTTTTTCTGGTTTATAAATGTATTCGCAATATGTTTATCTAGTCTATAAACTATGAGGTTTTCTAAAAAGCACTAATAAAAATTACCTATTACAATTTTTTAGGCTATTTGTATATTAGTAAAAATTTCTAAACAAAGGTGAAAAAATAATAAGAGATTTCTAATCCAACTTGAAAAAAGAACCTAAATCAATTATAAAAATATAAAAAATCCTAAACACTAATTTACAAGCCTTATTAGATAGGTTTACTGACTTCGATGATAATAAGATTTTAACTTTATAGAAACTAGGATTTTTGAAATTTTCTAAAAATATTAACAACACACTAACATTTAGATTAAAAGTTCTGGCTGTTTTTATTAGGCTACATGTTTGACACTCCTAAGCTTTTTTGCGGACTTAAGTTTTTCTATCTTATCTATAAACACCTTGTTTATCTAGTCTATAAACAAATTCGCAACATGTGCCATGTCAAAAGGGGTTTTTCTTTTAATAGCAAATAGGTTTGAACCCGACTAACCAATTTACTGGGCACCTAAGGTGGAAAATGACCATAGTAGAAGGTGACATGGCATTGTAATAATCTGATTTTGACCTCTTTTTTTTTACTTTTTTTTTTAAACCAAAAAATAGCAAAAAAAAAGAAAGAAAACAAACTAAAAAAGGCATTCCTTTTCTTCCCACATTTCTTGTTCTTTCCCATCACCGAAGAGATCTGATCTAGAAAGATAATTATCATAACGCCGCACGCACTCGACAAACATGATTGCAAGCCCATACACGACTTACCATTTTTTTTGGCTAAGCTCAAGCTTCTTGGCTTTATTTCTAAATACCTTCAATTTTTTTCTCTTTTTTAATGTAAATTCATTATATTTATGATGTTGTTCTATTATTATTTTTATTTTTACTTTTTAACTTTGATTTTTATGAGATTATGATATTCTTTTATAATACCAGTAAGTTTTTTTTACAGCCTTTCATATATATTTTTTAAATCTTATTCACCATCTTTTCTCCGCATGCTTAATTTTGGAAAAAGGATTATAAAAAAAATTCCCATGAAAACCATGAGTAGTGTTGTTAGTTTTGTAGCTACCCAAAACATTGTTTTTTTTTTATTAAATTGGAGGGATGCTTTTTTTACCT
>JAAWWB010002339.1:0-25002 GCA_018804465.1 Populus tomentosa | reverse complement strand
AATCATTCCGTCTATATTTTCAACGGTAATCACCGATGGAATATCTGTTGGTTATTGTGGCATAGACGGTAAATATTTCATAACTCTTCGTCAAATACCGACTGATATATGTCGTCGGTAATAGTAATGGTAAACACCGACGGAATATATCCGTCAATGATTGTGGCATGGGTGATAATTTTTTTGCAACTCTCGGTAAAATACCGATGGCCTGGTTCCATCTGGAAAGCCGTTGTTATATATTTAAAATATATATTTTTTAAAATTATTTATTAATAGTAAAAAAAGCTAATTAACCAAATAAAATTGTATTAAACATTAAAAATATAAAAATAATGTTAAATAATATTCATTATAAATTTAATGTGTTTCAAAAACAAAATTAAACTAGAATAACAACGAAGCTAGTGGAGGAGGAGGCTGGTTGTTTTTAGGACCGTATGACCAAAACTTTAGCCGCACATGTATTATCACCCATCATTGATCTAATCTCCATGACCATTTGACGGAGCTGATCATAATCCGTTGAGAGTCATTCATATTATTGTTTCAAGGCCATGAACTTCTCAGACTGGGTGTTCAATACTGATGGAGAGCTCCCAACGGTTGGGACACTACGGGCTGACCGCAAGTTTTTGATCGTAATGTTGGAGAGCCAATAGACTCGATTTTTATCGGGTCCATCAGATGATCTTACATCCATCCACAAATCCGTATCGAAATCTGGACGGGTTGAATGATCGTCCCCATATCTTTCACTCAACCGGTTATTATAGGTCTCCTGTAATTTTTTTTTTAAAAATCATCATATTCAATTCAAGAAAATAATAACTTATGAAATAAAATGATTGAATGAACATACCACGAAGTGTTAAGCATGGTTGTCCACGAACTGCTGCACCCCTTTTGGCGGTCAATCATTTATAAACAACAGCTCCATTGGACTTGGCTCACGTTCAAGAGACGTAGCCTGTAAGGAAAAAAAAAGGTTGCAAGTTAAATATATTTATAAACAACAAAAAATTAATTAACGATACATTTTATTTAAATTAATTTTACCATCCGCTTCACATGTGCACTGAACTTGACGGAGCTGCTGGTGTGCATGGTCACCGAACCATGAATTTGCTGGTTCCGGTTGTCAGTACCGGACTGTGAGCGTCGTGAGAACCACTTAGACGTCACGTGCTCAATATATGTCGTCCATATATCCCTCGAGATGAATGGCAGTTTGAATTCCCGCCAAACCGCTACCTCATTCCATTCTTCAAGATCGTTATCTCTTGTATATGTTTTTGCTTTTTTTGTGTCAATCTAAAAATCACGCAACCTACTTCCATAATAACAAATTAGAATTTAGAACATAAAATTATAAAACAAAAATAAATATTATTTTTGATATCACCTAGTTGCCGTGTGATTCTCCCATACCATTCTCACAACATTGTTGTCCGCGCTATCCCACTCAAATTTATGCCGTGTATATAAATAATTCATTTAAAATAAAAATAGTACAAGATATAAAATTATAAAAATAATTTATTAAAAAAAGCTGGAAATTAAAAGTTAATGCCTACCTGAAATCATCGAAACCATGCATCGATATTAGGTTTCCACTCAGGATGTTTGGAACCCTGACTTTATTGAAACAATAGAATCCCCATCGATGATTTAAATGCCGATGTTATTGTCTGGGCAGCCTCAATGTTTGTGAACTTGAAATTAAAAATAATAATAATAAAATATTAATTAGTTGTTCATAAATTATGTTGTAAGTATAAAAAAAAACATAAAACCTAAATAAACTGACATTGAAAGGTCATCCTTCCAATGTGCCTGGTACTTGCGGGTGAATTGAGCTCATTTTGAAGGCACACTGTTTCTACGTTGTGAAACCGCGCTAGAAGAGGCATCATCACAAGTTGCCGCAGATACCTTGCCGTGATCAGCACCTAAGGATAAGTCCTCCTCGCTGCTAGAAGAACTAGCTGTAACCGTCTGCTGACGATGTGCTGTAGATTTAATTTTACGCTTCTACACAAATTTATATGAATAATTACATAATTAATTTTGATTATTTAAAAAAAATCGGTAGTACCTCCCTTATACTAGAAACTACCCATATTTTTCAAACTTGCAAATCTCTATAATAACCACAAACCAATTGACTCCATTAGAAAATCTTATATACAACCTAACATCTATATATTTTCAACTACCATCTATAGAAATGCATAAATGATAATTTAAAATTAATGGAAATAATAAAAAAAACATAACAATCAATAATAAAATAAAATTGAGATAAAACAATGAAATTTAATTCTTCATTTCCAATTACCATTTCCAATTACCATTTCCATGGAAAATTCAACAATAACAATTAAAAAAGACTGAATTTTTAAATAATAATTACAATACAATCAATAAAATAATTAAATTTTCATTCAAGACATCTACACAAATTTATGCAAATAATTAAATAATTAAATTCAATTATTTAATAAAAATTTGCCAGCACCTCCCCTTATATTAGAGACTATCCACAGTTTTCATACCTATAAATATTCGAGGCATTACACAATTATTGCAAAATCAACTCTATACAACCTAACATCAATAGAAATTCAACATCTATATATTTTCAACTAACATGTATACAAATTCATAAATAACAATTAAAATTAATCGAAATAATAACAAACATAACAATCAATAATATAATAAAATTAAGATAACTAATTAAATTTAATTCTATATATCAATTAATATTTTAAAGGTAAATTAAACAATAACAATTCAAATTTTACAAAATTTTCAATTACTGTGGCAATAAAAAAAATAAAATAAATTTAACAAATAAAAAGAAAAAACTAAAGACTTTATGAATGAAAAATATTTACCTTAATAGTGTGTTGATTTTAAGATTTTATCTACAAACAATTCACAAAACAAAGAACACCATAAAAATAATCATATTTAAAATAAAAAAGGTAAAAAAAATTCAAAGATAAAGAAAAGAGAATCATACCTTTTAATATGTTGAAAACTACAATAAAAACAATACAAATACAATGAAAAACACAAAGAATTTGCAGGAGGAGAAGAGAAGAAATGAAGAGGGGCAGAGAAAAAATGAACCGCAGAGTGGGGGGTCGGTTTTAAACTGCAATTTTGCCAACAAAATTACCGACGGAACATGGAATAATATATTTTTGGGCGGTGGCATTAAATTTCATCGGTATTGAATTGAATTTCACACTAAATTTTTGAAAATCCCTCCAGATTCCATCGGTAACTGTGTTGATCGACCAAGTAGTCTGATAGTCGTGTGCATTGAAATGTGCGCCATCCATCGGGAAAATTGTTGGTAATTATGGCAGGGACTGTAATTTTTTTACAACTTTTAGTAAAATATCGACGAGACATATTCCATCAGTAATTGTGGCAAAATGTTGTAATTTTTTTGCAACTCTTAGTAAAATACCAATGGGTCACAATCCGTCGCTGATTGTGGCAAAATAGTGTAATTGTTTTGCAACTCTCGGTAAAATACTGACAGGTCACAATTCGTTGGTGTTATGTCAAGCTTTTGCATGTTTTGTTTGTATTGCCTGTCTATCCTCCTGCACAAACGCTTAATTGCAAGTTTACAACACAATAACAAGAGCAAACAATTATAAAATAAATATTTCATGTTCTAATATATCATCCATAATATTACATCATAAAAAAAGGCTTTACAACATATTTAGTTAGAATTTTTATCTTTGTCCTCAATTGAATTGTTATCAGCTTCATTGTACTCTTCAATATGGTTATCATTTTCTTTATCAACATTTTCTAGTCCACTAGAGTTCAAAACAACATTCAACTCCTCTGCGTCAACTTCAACAAGACTATTATCGAAAATATAAAAATTTGAATACTTCATATATCACACTTGTGTCTTCGTTCTCATTCTGAACAACCTCGACACGATCCACGGGTTTAATTTTTAAAACGGATAACCAATCGACTCTTGATCGGTTTTTTTTAAATGAAGGGGTGTATGTGTAATAAACTTATTGGCATTGCTTTGCAAAAACAATGACATTGTTATGTTGTGATGTCTAGCTTTTGAGTTGATTTTAACGAGACCATAATACGGATCTACTCTAATTTCTTTGTCAGTTGTGTCATACCAATAACATTTGAATAAAAACACTCTATTCTTATATTGCAGTTCGATGACATCTTCCAATCTACCATAGTAGTCAACTTTAAACTCACTAGAAGTCAATCCCTTAATACAAACACCGCTGTTGTATGTTTTTTTTTCATGCCCGTATTTTTCAGTATGAAAGATATATCCATTGACAAAATATCTATTATAACATTGACTTTTTTTTCAGGGCCTAGGCTTAGTTAAGACAGTGACATAACATCATTACATCCCATTTGATAAATCTTGTATATCAAATACAACAATAATCAACAAACAGATATTCTGTAATATTGATGTATAGTTAATTACCTTGCAAGAGATAATGAGTTTGTGATAGGACTTACATGTGTTCTAAACCACGTGGTAAATTGTTAATCTTGTAATTGAAAGATCTGGGATTTAGTCAGCTGTGAGTTATTGGATAGTAAGTATTGTCTATGTTACCTGCAAGGTTGTTCCAAATTATATGAGTTTATGGTATCAAAATATATAAATAATACACTCTTGATAAAGTTTAAGTCGAATATCTACTTACTTAATAAATGGTCTTAGCTCATCACAGTTAAATATGACATAATTGTGTGCTTGTCTAAAATCTATTTCGGGCAAATATCTTTCCCTTACAGTATTTTTAGGTGTGGGTCGTCTAGAATTGAAGAATATTGATAAGTTCCTACTTGAAGGCACTTCACCACCATCATCATGCCGTGGAACACGGTTGATACTCGTTCTCAAATGAGGTTCGAAATAGTATGAGATAAATGTTGAGATCTCTTTAACAATATAGGCCTCACATATTGACGCCTTAACATGCGTCTTGTTCTTAACCTTTTTTTAAGATTGAATAAGTACCTGCATATATAGAATTAATAAAAAATTATCAATTAAAAAAAAATGAAAGAACGTTTAATTATGAATTACATAACAACTGTAATATCTAACCTCTTGAATTGATACATCTATCTGTACTAGACCAATCCTCCAACTTTTACCTCAAACAGTAAATGTACGGGTAGATGCTCCATTGAGTCAAAAAATAATGGAGGGAATATTGTCTCAAGTTTGCATATTGTCTCGACGATATTTGTTTTAAGCTTTTCAATGTGATCAACATTGAACTTGCTGGAGCATATATTTCTGAAGAAATGATTGATCTTCATGAGTGTATCCCATATTTTCTTTGGCAACAAATCACGAAAAGCTAATGGGATGAGTGTTTGCATAAACACATAGCAGTTATGACTCTTCATTCCATATAATCTGCATTTCTCCGTATTAACCAGCCTTGATATGTTTGAGGCATGTCCATTAGGGAAACGCAAACTCTTAAGCCATTTGTAGCCTAGTAGTTATGTGTTTTTCTCTAACACGAAGCTTGCTCTTAGTTTTGCGACTCGTGACCCATTACAAACCAACTCTATATTTTTACGGTTACAGAACAACGCTACATCAAGTCTAGCCTTGATGCTATTCTTTTTCTTCCCCTTCAATTAACGGTTGAAGACAAACATCTATATTCTGTTCCGGACTGCTCGGACCTGGTTTGACCATAGATAAAAACATGAAATCCGGCCTCATACACATTCTTGGTAGCAAGTTATAAACCATCAGTATGACTGGCCAACAAGAATAAGGAGCAACAAATATATATGCATGGAATATGTCGGTCAGTATATACTGACAGTATTTTCGATTGGGATTGTTTGTCGATATATACCGATAGAAATAGAGACATAATTATTTCCGTCGGTAAAACTTACCAACTAAAAAATTCAATCGGTCATTCTGTTGATTTTTGCTAATTTTCTGGTAGTGATATACATGATGTTAGCCATGCATATACATTTTTGAATCATTGATTTCTTCATAGATAGGGACCAAACCCCACCTTCTGTTACAAATATTTAAAGTGTTCGAGTTTTTTCTCAATACCATGTGTTCTTTATGTGAGGTAAGACATTATAACCACTTGAGATGTTTATTTGGTCAATGCTGGTGATGGGTTTGGATGGTTAGATTAGAGAATATAGAAATAGATTTGGAACTTCCATGGAATAATTTAATATTTTCTAATTAATTAGTGCTGTATATAATATGTAAGGATGCTGATATAATGACCAACATGACATTTAAGGTGCTGCTTTTATATATTTGCTTAATGCAGTGGCGATCCGACAATGTACGAGAGATTTTGGCAACAAGCGGGTGACAAATCCACCATTGTTATCCCTGGTTGGCAATCAATGAGCTACTTCTCTGATGCTGGGAGCCTTTGCTGGTTCTTAGAGCCAGAGTTTGCCAAAGAGATTATTAGACTGCATAAAACAGTTGGCAACGCAGTCACCGAGGACCGCTACATTGTTGTTGGGACAGGTTCTACACAGCTTTATCAAGCTGTATTGTATGCACTGTCCCCCCAAGATGCAGTGGAACCCCTCAGTGTTGTATCTGCAGCCCCTTACTACTCCGTGAGTATTGCTACTTATATATGCTTGATTTTACCTCCTGATATGTAGTTTGTCATTTACCAGAATTCATTTTTCTATTATTTTAACTTAATATCTCAACAGGGTGGGTGCATTTATATGTAATATGCCTTTCAAATCTCCCTGCATCAACATTAAATTGCTGGCATTTTCTTATGCGTAGTTTCTACTCTTATGTTTTTTTGGGTTCTTCATCTCTGCTTCTTTTTTAATTAAAACCTCTTGCTTCTACATCTTCCATCGCTAGTCTCATGCAAATATGCATGTGCTGAATTTCATAGAACAAGCCAGCATTTAAATGGTAATCAAATTTTCCTTTTAGTTTCAGATTTGTAATATAAAAGGAGTTAATGTATCTGTACATGAATACTGAGGTCAATGACCTTTAACTATCTGCTGCATTTACTCAAAGTGGCATCATCTTCGTATGCTTGGTGAGTTTCGAACACATAGTAGTGCTGTGTTCTATCGAAGATGGTATCATCACCTTCAATGAGGTGGGTTGTAATAAAAATGAAAAATCATAATTGAAACTAAGTTTTCTCATAACTGTCAAGATCCGTCTTCCATGCACACTTTCCTTCCAAATAATCTGAGCTCAATATTGTGGCTGAACCTCTTTAGCCTTTTCTGGCTTTCTTTGTTCTTTATGCAAGGACTTCATTGGATTTCAAAGTAGAATATCCTTCCTTTGATATGAAACCAAAATTCTGTCTTCTTTAATATTGATTCCTTAACCTTAGATACACTTGATGGTTATGATGCGTTGGTCTAACTTTCATGTTGATATTTTGTTGCAGTCTTATCCATTGATCACCGACTGCCTGAAGTCGGGGCTTTATAAATGGGCTGGTGATGCACGAAGCTTCAATGAAGAGGGACCATTTATTGAACTCGTTACCTCCCCTAACAATCCAGATGGATACGTCAGGCAGTCTGTTGTCAACAAAAGTGGGGGCATCTTGGTTCATGATCTTGCATATTATTGGCCACAATACACGCCAATTGCTTCTGCTGCTAACCATGACATTATGCTCTTCACCGTGTCGAAAAGCACAGGACATGCTGGGATGCGCATTGGGTAAGTTCAACTTAGATGGGATCAAACGTTGTAACTAGATGATTAAGCACCTTGTATTTCTAAATTTTTTGTTCTACATCTTTCAGCTGGGCTCTTGTCAAGGATGTAGAAGTAGCCAAAAAGATGGTGAAATTCGTAGAGCTCAACACAATTGGCGTGTCTAAGGATTCACAGCTTCGAGCAGCTAAAGTGCTGCAAGTTGTGATCCATAGCTGCCAATATCCTACCAGCCTTGGGTCCCTATTTGATTTTGCTGCCCACCTCATGGAAGAGAGGTGGAAGTTATTGAGGGCTGCTGTTAGGCAAAGTGGTCTCTTTACTTTGCCTGAGTTTTCCCCTGGATCATGCAGCTTTCTCAACAGATCCTTTGCTCCTCAACCTGGTAAATAAACATGGCTTATGTTTTAGATCATTCATAGCAGCATCAATTCAATCATTTATGAGTGTTTCTTTTTCTCTTACGGGAACAAGTTCTTACACTTACGTTATATTTGTGTCTCTTGTGCAGCTTTTGCGTGGTTGAAGTGCCAGGAACCCATGGAAGACTGCGAAGGCTTTCTCCGATCTAACAACATCATAACAAGAAGTGGTAAACACTTTGGTGTTAGCCCACAATATGTTAGGATAAGCATGCTAGATCGAGATGAAAACTTCCATATATTTGTAGAGAGATTGTCCACCATCCACCTGCGACAATCCGTGCAAGTGGAAGAGACGGACGGGGGAATAGAATAGGCAAAGAGAGTCCGTATCTGTAAAAGATGTAAAAACAAGGGGGGCAAGGGCAATTCATGTCAGCACTAATTTAAGAGCAGCTCAATCAGCTTTAAGATAACCATTTAAATAAAAGATTCCCAGAATAAATATGTATGTATTTTTCAATTATTTATGCGTTTTGCCTAGAATTACACTATTCAACATGCACATGTGTACCGAAATTCTTCGATTTCAACATGAATTCATAAACATGAAACTTACCTATAGTTGCAGATGGGAAGAATATTGTCTCGAAAAGACAAATGTGATGTATCGCAGCCCCTTAAGTTGCATTGAACTTGTGGGATGATTTTGAAATGCAAATATGGTAATTTGTTTGGCAAACTCCAGCTTGAAGAACCCTAATTGTTTTTTTATTGTGGCTTGAAAACTGTCTCATGTCTCCACCATAGCTAACGTTATTGCTCATTTGTTATTACTGAGACATCCCTTCATGAGTTAATAAATAAAATTAAGGATTTCTATATTTCTAGAACTTATTTGGAGCAAGGTTAATTTTGTTTCGTTTCATCTGGAATCTGGAATGGCTGAAAGATTTTATATTAATTCAAAAAATAAAACAAAACGAAACAATTTTCATTTCATTTCAAATCTCGATTTGTTTCGGATTTTCCGGATAAATTTCAGCTAAAATGTTCTGGTTTTATTTCACATGTTCCATTCCGGGTTTGAAAAACCATTAAAATCAAATTGATATTTTGTTTAAATTAAATTACTTTAAGTTAAAGTTATATTTAATCTTAACTATTTAGAAATATTTTAAATTTTAAAATTATATTTGTTTGATATTATATTTATATTATATACTTTATAATTAATTTATTTTAAATTATATATATATATATATATATATATATACACACACACAACTCATACAACCCTCAAACGACATGTATAAATACTTCAAAAATCAAAATATTATATTCTAATTAAAAAAACAAAACACGCAAAGTAAACATGGCCAAAATACATTTTAAAAGAATGATTACCAATCTATTTAGGAATTGAATGTTTCTACAATAGTTTTAATTTTCAAAAAGAAAAAATCATAAAAAATATAACTTTTTTAAAAGCTAAGTGGCCGGGTACCAAATAGTTAATGCTTTCTGACGCTCTTCTTATATCAAATGCAATGTGCATCATAGTATAGTACAATAATGCTAAACACGCCATTAATCAATTTGGAAAATGCTTCTAATGAGAAAAATATAAAATATATAAAATTTTCAAGGAAAACAATAGAGACAAAAGATTGTTCAGAATATAGCTATAATAAATTGACCCTTTTGGTGAAAAAAAAGAAGGAATTATACCCCAATAGATTTTATATATATGCTTTCAATCTTTTCATACCAAAATAGATTATAACAAATCGCTTAATAAGGTAGGAATTATTTAATTAAAAATTGTAGTTTGTGGGAGAAGAAGAATACTCTCTATATATAAGATGTTATTGGACTGTTACATGACGTCATGATAATATTTAAATATAAATTTAAAAGAGGATCATGAAAAAGAACATTGAAACCTAGAAACACAAAACATATTTCCATTATTCTCATAATAAAAATTTTGTCGGTAATTTTATTGATTTTCACTCATTTTCTAATAGTAAATTTTGATAAAACTAATAAAAAACATTTTAGGTAAAATTTTAGCAAAACCTAACTGAAAATTAATGAAACTAAATAACGGTGTGTTAATGAAAGTTCAAGCTTCTTGAATAAATTCATGAAAGACGACTAGAAGCTTGATGCACCAGTGAAATGTTGAGAAAAAATATGTCCATACTAGAATATTTTTAAAATAACGGTAATCAAGAGTTAAAAATGAATTCTTTGAAATTTAAAACACAGTAGTTTCACTGATATTGGAGCAGAAAAACCTTAAAATGAATTTCCAAATGCTAAGACATAAATTTGAAATTTGAAATTTTTGAAAAACTAAAATCTTTGATGTACCAATGAAATAATCATAAAAAATAAATAAAAATGAAATCAAGAGAAATATCTTCACACAAAAATATTTTTGAATTCGATTATGAAAATCAAAAGATTTAAGAATACATTTTGCAAAATTATAACTACAAAATTTTCACATCATTTCGGAGCACAGGACCTTTAAATGAAGAAAAGATGAAGTGTAACAAAGACATTTGAAGGAATTAAATTATTCATCTGATTTTGAAAATAAAGTGAAAGCTAACTTGATTTTTTTTTTAATTTCCTGTTCCATAATATAGTGCTTGCACTTAATTCTATACTATAATGGTGCCAACCATTCTATCTATTAAATTATTTTAGAAAAATTCTATAGAAAAAACTCCCACCACCTCATTCAAGATTTGAATATTGATTAGCAAAAGAATAGGGCAACAGAATCAAATTCAAGACAACAAATGAATACACTAAAATTTTTTTTCTTTGAAATTATGGCATTAAGTACAACCATATTTTGTATTTGTTTATGGTGTTTAGGCTAATCAAAGTAAGATTTCTGTGATTTTTGAGTGGCTGATGCTGAAAAACATGCATGATCGGAGTTTCCATGGCCTTGCATCTTTTTATAAAAGATTCATCAAGAACTTTTGTTCCATTATCGCAACTATTATACAGTTTCTAAAAGAAAACACTTTCTAGCGGACAGTAAAGCTGAAACCAGTTTTCAGCTAGTAAAGCAGAAGATGATTGAAACTCTAGTTTTGACATTAGTAGACTTTAAAAAGCTGTTTAAAGTAAATTGTGATGCTTCTCAGCAAGCATTAAAGGAGTTCTTAGCCTGGATGGGTGCTCCATCACCTGTTTTAGTGAGAAACTGTCCAGCTTAAAGAAAAACTATTCCATATATGATCTAGAGTTCAGACTAAAAAACATTGGCGATATTACCTCGTGCAAAAGGAGTTTATTTTAATTATTGATCATGGAGCTCTTAAATAGGTAACATAAGTTGAGTTGTTGGCGTGCGAGGTGGTTGTCAATTTTGTAGAAGTTCATTTTTTCATTGAAACACCAATCGGGTAGCTTAAACAAGGTTGGTGATGCTCTTAGTCAACGGTTAACCTTGCTCAATACTATATGCGCCCATGTATTGGGATTTGATACTTTATATGAGATGTATTTGAATGATTCCTTATTCGATTATATTTATGCTAAATTATTGGAGGAAGTTAAATGAGATAACATTATGTTTTTAAACAATTATTTTTTTCGTGGTTTATAATTTGGTGTTCATGTTTGTTCTTTGTGAGAGCATATCATCTATAAATTGCATTGTAAGGGATATTTTGGATGGGATAAGACATTAGCTCTAGTTTCCCTAAGCTATTACTGACCTAAGTTACCAAGTCAGGTTTTCAACTTTGTCAAGAGGTAAACTGTTTGTTGAAGGTCCAAAGGGGCTTTATCAAATGCTAGGTTATACACCTCATTACCAGTTTTTAATCTGTGGCTAGATGTGAGTATGGATTTTGTATTAAGTCTACCCTATACACAATAGGCCATAGATTCTATTTTTGTTGGTGTTGACAAGTTCTCAAAGATGACTTATTTTATAGCCTGCCAAAAGACCACGGATGTATCTCGGGTAGCCCAACTTTACTTTAATAAGGTGGTTTGTTTGTATGACATTCCCAAGTCCATCGCTTTGGATAAGGATGTTAAATTCATAAGTAATTTTTAAAAGAGTTTGTGGGGAATGATAGGAACTCAACTAAACTTTAGCAATGCTTACTACCCTCAAACAGACAGGCAAACATATTTGGTTAATCGCAGCCTCGATAACTTAACTTCGAAACCTAGTTAGAGATAAGCCAAAGTAATGGGATATGACATTGCCACATGCAGAGTTTGCTTAACTAAGTCCTTTTAAGATCATTTATGGACATAATCCTTTTACAGTACTAGAGCTAATTCATGTTCCTCACATTGGACGATTAAGCATTCAAGCTATTGATAAGGCAGATTACTTGTATAGAATTTATAAGCAGGTTAAGTAGAATATTAGCGACAGCAATACCAAGTCTAAAGCCTTGACTGATACTTATAATAAGAGAGTAGTATTTAAGGTTGGTGATTTGGTATGGATAGTCCTTACAAGTTATAGGTTTCTAATGGGTGAGTATAACAAGTTAAAGGAAATAAAGATAGGTTATTGTATGGTGTTACGGAAGATAAATAACAATGCTTACAAGATTTATCTTCTGCATCATATGTGTCGCATGTCATCCGTGCGGCTTCGACTGACGATTTTTCTTTTTCTGTTTGATTGGTTCGTTTGGAGTTGCCACCTAGTATTTAATTGAGGGCTACTAGGAAACACGGTTGTACTGGTTTTATCAGAGATTCATGGGTAAGGGACTAGTTATAGATAGAGAAGGTATTAGCACCCTTAACGCACCTTATCTAAGGTAAGCTACTTCATGGCTTTGATGTGTTAAAGAAGTTTTAAAATTTTTATCTTTTCATCGAATATTAGAAATACAACTTACGTATAAGTTCATAATTCTTTATCGTGAGTCCATCAAAACATTAAATTCTTTTTTAATCTTTGCAATTTTATCATAATAATAATAAAAGAAAACATCCATAAAATAAATACAAACACACACATTCACTTTTATTATATTTTTTCTTTTTTTTCTTTCTTTTTTACATATACACTATTAACATGTTACAAATCATCAAAATTCAAAATAAATCAAAACAATACATTAAACAATTCAAAAATTACAAAATAAACCCCCTAAAAATTCATTACGGTGTTGGGAAGCTTTCTGGAACTGCATGCAGTGCTAAGGAAGGTTTCTGAACAGTTGAACAGTGACGGTGCGTCTCCTCCACGCGCCCCTAAAATTGGTGTCGCGTGGGTTCACGCACCGCCGCAAGCAAGAACAGGAGATGGGGTAGATCTGGCTTGGCTTCCCTCTTTCTTCCTTTCCTCGCCGGCGGTGAAGATCATCGTCACCTGCAACCAAAAGAAAATGCACAAGCAATCTGTTTTAGTTATTATTTTTTTAGATTTGTTTTCCTCTACTTTCCATTTTAATCTACTTCACTTTCTTCTTTCTCAGGTTTGTTCTTTAGGCTTCACCGTCTTCTTCTTTGCTTGAGGTAGTTGGCGGTAAAGAGGAGGAAATGTTGGGTGACGACTGGTGGAGATCGAGGCCGTGGCTGAGGGGAGATAACCTGGTGCACGGCTAGCCGAGTGAGAGAGATTCTGGTGAGAGGATGTGGCTGTGGATGCTGTTAGCTGAAAATGAGAGGAAATGGGGGAAGATCGGCGTTGTGGGTTCTGTGAGAGGGAAGGTCTAGCGAGGAAGGGGGCTGTGAACCGGTGGGTGTTGGCGTGGCAGTTGCTTTAGCCTAGGGAAAGGGAAAACTTCGGGCGGCGATTTGGTTTTCAGAGGGAAGGGACTAGGCACTGGTTTATGGGGCTGAGACGGGGGCGGTGAGAAGAGAAGCTGAACCAGGCTAGCGGATGGGTGGGGGAGCCGATGGGTCGATTGAGAGAGGAGAGGTCTTGTTGGCTCTGGTTTTTTGAAGGATGAGCGGTCAAAAGGGGAGAAGGGGAGGATCTGAAATGGCGTGGAGGAAAAGGGGAAAATGTCAGGTGGCCGGGGGGAAGGAGGCTTAAGTCCGGCTGGTTTGGGTCAGAAAAAAAAACCAAGCCGAGGAGGGGGATGACTGTGTAGAGAAGATGAGTTGAAAGGGAGGGGGCGCCGCTCCTTTGAAATAGATGGGTTTAGGGTTAGGGTTTTTTTTTTTTCTAATGTTTCAAAATTGCCCCCCTTTTTATGTGTATTGAAGGCTACTATTTATAGGCAGAATGTTCCCTTGGGCCTCAAAATTGGTCCTTCAACTTTCTTTCTTTTTTTTTTTTGTAAATTTTTTTTTGTTTTTTTTTAAAACGAGCAATATCAACGTCAACTCAATGAAGAAAATCAATAATTTTAAAAATGACATGTCAAAAGTCGAACACGTTCGAAAGACCCTTAAAAATTTAAATTCTTTTTTAAACGACGTTGAAAATGATAAAAACAATGCAAATATATTAAAAACATATTTTTTTGGATTTTCGTTGTTTTTTTTTTCTATTTTTGGATTTTCCAAAAATTTTATCAAAAAGGGTAAAAAATTAAGTAGCAACAATATGAATACTTCTAATGTCTTCAATATCCAACACTTGACATCTTATGTAGAGGAGGAACCGTACTCGAGGATGAATTCTCTCCAACCCGAGAAGAATGATGTAGTCAGGCTTGCGATAATGGGTAGTTCTAAGTAGTTAGGTGTGAGTATGCCACAACCATATGAGGATTTACCCGTACAAAAATTATGTGAATGACCTAGTAGATGCATTTATGAACTAAGGGGACAAGTCAAGGCTCAAAAAAAGGTCTGGTCATGCCAAACCAGAATGACAGCTAAAAAATGCCATAGCTTTTTATTCAACTGTTGGATCGCGTTCAAATTTTTATAGGAGTTTTTTAAGGTCATTTTCTTGGCTTAGAGTAGCCATTACGTTGTTACACGAGCTATCGGATTTTTAGATATAAAAAATATGTCTGAGGCCCCCCGGTTTTGGTAGTTTTTGTAATTTTCCTTCTTATTTTTGAATTTCTTGTTTATTTTGGATTTTGTGCTTCTTTCCTTTGTAATTTTGGATTTTTTTTCTTAGTTTCTAGTTGAGGTAGGGGTTTTGTCTATTTATGACTTTGTAAACCTTTTAAGGAGGCAAACTTTATTAAACTTTTGAATTTTGAGCTCACATTGCAACTCTTTTCGATTATTAAATCATTCTATGTTCTTTGTTCAATTGCTACCCTTAGCTTCTGCCTACATCACTCCACCCAAGGAATGATATTTTGTTCATCACAACTATCACATAATCCTTTGTATTTTAAAGTGTTCCGTGCCCTTTTTTCTGTGTATAATCCTTAGCACATTAATATGATGTATCTTTTATAACATTTTGATGAGCTCAGTAAAATTCCTTTGATTTGACAACTTCCTCCCATTGGATTTGGCAACAAGGTTCAGATCAACAAACTCAACTACAAACACCTAGGGGAAATGATATCATACTCCTTTCAATGTACCAATACACACTCCTATATCCACCCGATCTGATTTTTCGGCTTCCATTGATGTGACTTGTGGTTGCCTCTATCTCTTTCAAGCTATGTACAACAGGTCTTTCAAATTTAAATGTTACATCTATACCTAGCAATACAGTTTCACATGAGCAATCACATCAGAAAGTAACACTTTTAGACTAATTCAACTAATGTCTATTAGATAATTCATTGAAATCAATTGTTTTTCTTTAATCTAAATTTATATTTGATAGAGATTATAATAAAACCATTCATTAAGCTTCATTTGATGGCTTAAATTTATGAATTGAGTTGATTCTTTGATAATATTCAATAGCGCAACTAATTTTAGGGACTTCGACAAGGGAGTTATAGTTGTTTAAGAACCACATTAGGAGTCTAACCTTTGTCTTTTATGTGAAAATGACCCTCTTAGGGAAGTCCTAGAGGGACTTTATCATTTTTTGATAGCTTTTGTATCTTCTTTTCTGTTTTGATAGTTTCTGTTTATTTTGTGAAGGAACAAGAATGGACATACTGAAAATAAAATAAAAACTGACAGTGTACCAAGGATTATTGTCAATAGTGTTTTTGTTATGTTTGAACAAGAAGAAACAGAGAAGGTACCTACTAAAAGATTATTCTTTCCAACAACGAACACCATTTATATTATGCAAGAAGAATTTGAATCCATCAAACATCAATTAAGCTTGGATTTCGAGTAAGTCTGTCAATCCTGCAGATAGAAGCTCTACAAATTTCCCAGTTAGGGTATTTTGTTTTCCTGAAATATACATATGTCGCTATCTCTTCAATCTCTACCTTTATGAATACGTAGCAGGTGTAGACTAATAAGATCTTTAGCAATAAATAGTTGTTCCTATCCTACAACCTCCTTAGCCTACCAGCCCACTATATGTGTGTATGTCTATATATATATATATCGCCAGATTGTACATTGCATGTAGAAGATATCAAAGAAGTAGCCTTGAGTGCCATTCACGTCTTTGCAAGTGTATGTAACTGATATGAGTAGTCTAAAGTTATGGACTTAGCTTATTTTTCATACCATATGACCCACCATAATTTGCATATTTTTCAATTCTAGCTAACATGCTTTGTCTCCATGTATATGGAACTACACTAGTAGATTATATGTATTCATTCCCCTCTGCTTATTTCCTATCAACGGTAATATATAAATTTTGATGACTTCATTATGTTTCATGTGTCTTTGTCATATGAAGTATAAGCATTTTAATTTGTACAAAATTCTTTGTTGTTAGGTTATTTTTACGATCAAATAAGTACACATACTATTGAATTATTACACTAGGTGTCAAAACTCCATTGTTCTAACAATTAAATAAACTCAAGATCATTAAAAATCATTTTTAAGCTCTAGAGCGCCTGATTTTTATGCTTGGGGTGTGATGAAATTTTGAGTTTTTTCTTTTTAGATTAACGTGGGTGTTTGGGCCAGCTTGCACGTACCTTAACTCGAATCAATCGTATAAGTTGTCTTTGTTTCATAGGCCTTAAAGTTAACGACCATATAAGCTTTCAATGATCCTGAGATTTGTGGGACTCAAATAAGTGATCTCTAGTTAGAGAGCAAATTTAAAGCCTAAGCAGTGGAGCTACATCTTTTAGGATTGAGTTCTTACATGAACAAGTGATAACCCATGAATAAGGGCCATCTCAATAATAGCATTTTTATGCTTGATGTCTTTTTCTTGTTAGGTTTTTATCGAAGTCCAAGTTAGTGACAACTCAATTGTACGAATAAGCTATATTGTTAGCCATTAACATTGAGCTTGGAGTCCTGGAGTGGGGTGCCAACAACACAAATTACTGTAACTAGCTTGGCATTAGCCATAAAGATAACGTGACTCTAATATCTTAGCTTAAAGCATTAAAGTAGCTTGATCTTTCTAGCAATAGTTTTTATGGTGAAATTCCTTCAGCTTTTTGGAGTTTTATCTCATTTTGAATTTCTTGATTTGTCTTTGAATAGGTTTGGAGGTGTGATTTGTCTTTAAATTCCTGATAAATTATTTTGGGAGACTGAAATTTTTCTCCCATAAACTGTCGAGTGACACAATTTATTATGATTTTTTCTTATTATTTTTGTATGATTTTGAAACTTGTTATGAAATAGGTTGAATGCTTCTCTATGGGACTAATGCAGATGCTTTTCTTTGTGGGGTTAAATACTTTGTCTTAATTTTTTTTTGGTTCTCTTTTCCGGTAACAACTTTGTCAAAAAAACATCTTAACCCAATAACTTAAGTTGTCAGGTGAGGTCCCAAGATATGATTTTATATTATTCTCTAACACACTCCTTCAAGTGAAAGCCTTTTAGGATTAAAATTTACATAAGCCCACATTACTTTATACTTAATTTTTTTATCAAATAAATAGGGATGATGAGATTCGAACTCGTGATCGCTTTGTCATCAAGACTCTGATATCATGTCAAAAAATCATTTCAACTCAATAACTTAAACTGTTAGGTGAGGTTCCAAAATATGATTTTATATTATTCTCTAACAAGTTTAACTATTATGGGTTTTGGATTTTGTTGGGTTAGATTTGCAAGTAGTGTTTGTTAAGATTTAATTATTCAAGTGCTAATAACTTAATTTGAAGCCATTAAGCATAAATGGCTTTAGTTTATTCATTCATCTATTAAACTACTTCTTTTTGGTGTTTTGCTAATTTTACAGATTCTATTAAACTTCAAAATTAGTCTGTTCTTGGCAGAACTTGTTCGTCATTACTAGAGACACCAAACAACAATTCAATGGATAATATTTATTAATTATTAATAGTGTAGAACTTGTCATTATGCTCATGTAGGGGATGTTGCTAGCTGCTACTAGCTTGTCTCTTTGCAGGTGTGAAGACATGTCTTCTTGCCCAAGGACTTATTTCTTGAATTCTTTTTAATAATTGGTCAATTGGAAAGAAGAAAAACAATGTAAGATGGTTAAAAAAAAGAAGATAAAAACAATTTAATTTATTATTTTAATATTTTAACTCTTAAAAATAGTTTTAAACTTTCTTACAGTCAAAACATGAAACCCTATATGGGTCGTTTGTAGTATAAATAAGAAAAATTAAGAAACATAATTAACTTAATTTTTTTATAATTAGAAGTTGAATGCTTTTAATTTGATACAACTATTAGTATAGGTATAATAAATCGAAAATTCCTCAAATTATTTTAAGTTCATTAGTACATTAAAGTTATAATTAATACTTTTTCTTAATTTTTTAAGTTAACACTTTTTAAGAAAGAATCACGAAATTCCTTGTTTTTGTTTTCATTCCATCTCTAATATGTATGATTTTTATTTTCACTTTTCACTCCCATCCTCGTTTCATTCTTTTCCATCAGTCATTTACAGAAGAAAAATAAAACTTAAATATAATAAAATTCAAAATTCAAATAGAGAAACCCTCCCAAGGAGGGTATAATTTATTTGAGAATAGAAAAAGATACAAATAATATATATAGAAAACAAATAAACAATACACAAGAAAAGCACATAACTAGCCACACAACAACTAAATTGACACACAAGAAGATGGGTCAGGAGTTCTCCAAGCCCTCAAGAATCCTCATGTCCTGCTAACCTCTTGACCTGGACCACCCTTTGTCGCTTCTTGGGCCTTACTCTGAACAGTCTGGGCCGTCTCTCTAGCTTTCTGGCCCACTTGTCCTGTTGTTTCTTGTGCCTTCCGTTTTGCCTGATCCAATGTTTGTGTTAAGGGACCTCTGATCAAACTCTGCAAATGGCTGGCCATCCATGAGAGTGACGAGAGTGCCGTGACCCCAAAAGCACCGGATGCTAAGAATCCCGACACGCCCAAGCCTATCAAAAGGGCTGTAGGGACCAAAACTGGGCTAAAAATCACAAAGACGGGGGTGGTCAAAGCTAGCCCAATGAGTGTCCCTACAAGAGTGAGACCTGAAAGGAAGAGAAGGGTGCCACCAACAGATAACAAGGTTACAACTGCTAAGACCTGGGAAGTTGAAGGTCCCTTTCCTGGGAGGGTGCTCGCGAAGCCTTGGCCTCCAGGTCTTTGCTGATGCTGTTGTTGGCGAAAGTCAGCCATGGATCACTTTTCTTCAAAAAATGGCTTAGTTAGAGAGCTGAGCTCGTAGATTAATATCACAGAGGTGGAATGCGAAAATGGAGAGATAGAGAGGGAGGCAGGGACGGTGAGAGGAAGGAGAGCTATATTTTAGGAGATAGAGGGAAAGACACGTAGTATAATGACGTGACACATGTTAGAAAGAACCTTGCATGGTGTGTGTGTTTCTAGTACGTGTTTGCAATGTTGCTGTGTTGTGTTCCGCCGCAGCAGGTTGGAAATTGTTTTTCAAAAAGTTACCGGATATGCAGGCATGTTGATGAATTTTTTCAAATAAAAAAATTTCAAAGTCTAAATTAAAAAACTTATATAAAAATAAAATCAGAGCTGAAAAATTAAATATTAAAAGATAAAATTTTAAAAAAATTAATTACACAAAATGATAAAAAAAATTAATTAAAAAAATGAAGGTGAAAAAAAAACATTAATTAGAAGGCAAACAAATTTTTTTAATTAGAGGGTTAAATTGAATTGAAAAATAGTTTTAATAAAATAATAAGAGTTAAATTAAAGAAAATAAAATAACATAAACGCTAATTAAAGGATGAGATTGAAAGCCAATAGAACTTGATTTGATTCAAGTAAGGTCAAATTTAGATTTTAGCGTAAAATCTCCTACTAACTAGTTTCACACTATAAAACATAACTTTTAATTTGATCATTAAATCACTAAAATTTTTACAGGTGTTTCTAGACATGCTATTATATATTGGGTGAAAACTTTAGGTAAATTTGAGTTTGGTAGTGGATTATTCCATATGTTCGAAGTTATTGGATAAATCATGTAAAATGTACGTGTTTGGACCTTCGTCTACTGTTTGGCCTATATCTAGAGCTTCATAAGAAATTATTCTAAGATTTAAATTGGGTTGGAAAGTAGAAATTTATAACTTTCTAGCTATATATGATAGGCCAACTAATTCATCTATTAAAAAGAGAACAACTTGTTTGAAATCAGGACTTAAATCTACGAGGAATTTATGAAAATTAGAGAAATATTGTTTCTTTTTGTATTATGGATTCATTAATGCTCTTAAAAGCAAATTTAATAGTTATAGGCTTACTTATTATATAAGGATTCCATGTCAAATATGGAGACATTTAAGACAACTACCATTATTTATAGTTTGGAAGGATTCTATATCCATTATTGAATTTATGGGTGATAAAGAGACTTAGGATTTTTTTTATTGTTCTTTTTCTTATTTTATAGGTTTTTCTTATTCAAAAAATAAGATTATAGGAGGCTATTTAAATGAGCCCATGCTTGAAGAGGAAACAAATTGGCAACAATTTCTCCTTTAAAATAAAGAAGTAAAAGGCAAAAAGGTTTACTTATTTTCAAGGACAATAGTAAAGGCAACAAGGCTTTATATAAAGCCTTGTTTCAGATTTATTTTGTTTTTTTTTCTTCTACTTCTCTCAAAGAAATAAAGAAAATTTATTATCAGGGGTTTGATTTTTGTTGTAGCTTTTATTTGAGTTATTTAATAGGGTCAATAACCTTGCCATTGTTTCTGATGGGCTTAGTTCATATTGAGCTTGGGTTTGATTAATCAACTAAGGCTCAAAGCTTATTTAGGCTTAATTAATAACTAGTTTTCAGTTATGACCCAAGGCTTATTTGTGTCTATATATTCAAGTTTATTAGTATAGGTGCTGAGTTAATTTTGTAAGTGGGCAAATTTAACTCACAAAAGCAGATCCATTAAAGTTTTTTTTTCAAGAGTATAAATACTCCTTGTAAGGGCAAAATATTAAGACGAGATAATACTATTGCTGTCGAATTTATTCAACTTGTGTAAAAGAGTTTTTTGTATTTTTTAGTTCTCTAACAGATTAAATTAATTTTTCAAATATTAACTGGCTTTGTAACATCTTTCTTATACTTCTTGTTTGTGAATTAATATTTGTAGGGTAAAAGTTCTTATTTAGATAATGTTGGTGCCCTAGAATAGGTTTCCATTACGTTACTCTCCTATCAGACTTGTTTTGACTTTCTAAGATTCATTGTCAATCTTGTTGTGGGTTGCATGACCACGTGATCACCAAGTTTGCATTAGTTGGTATCAAAGCTAGGCTCTAAAATAAGGTCATATACTTCTAAAAATCTTGTTTTCTTTGTGTTTTATAAGTTTAGTTGTGTTTTTTTTACTCATCTTGTTTTATTTATGTTTTCAACATCTTAGTAAAAAAAAGTGTTGTTTTATTTTGTTTAAACATATCACTAACATAAAAGTAAGAAAAAAAATATTATCCAAGCTAGTTTCAATTCTGTTGCAAAAGCACAAATAATAGAGAAACCAAATCGAACCATCTTGAAATCTCTTATAAATGGATGTACTAGTTATTTAGGGTGATGTCACTCTATATATTCATTTTGGTCTCTTTATGATATCATTTAATTAAGGTTTCAATACTAAGTTAAATTCTGGCGCAAACTGATTAAATATGAGTTTTCGATACTTAGGTATAAGAGAATGATCTATAATCTAATTTATACTATTTATTAGGTATAAGGGTAATATATATCAAAATTTAGGTTATTCCAATATCGTTTAATCCGAGCTTCAATTATGGTGCTTAAAATCGTGTAATGGGTCAAATTTGCGTCAACAAAACCATGTTAACTAATATTTGTTTTGACCTATTCAATCTATTTCTGTTATATTTGGATTATTTAGGAGTCAAATAAGTGTTTCCATCAATTTTTTTTTATTTTTTATTTTGAGTCTTCGTATCGTCCATATTTTGTACGAATTCCCTTTGTTACTCGCGAAATCATAATCATAATTTTGTTTTGAATTTTGTATCTTATTGATTCTTGAGTCACTTTATATATATTTGGAATATATCATGATACCCATTGACTTTGATTAATTGTTTTTACCTATTCAATCTATTTTTGTTATATTTTGATTATTTAGGAGTCAAATACGTGTTTCCATCAATTTTTTTTCTTTTTTATTTTGAGTCTTTGTATCATCCATATTTTGTACGAATTCCCTGTATTACTTGAGAAATCATAATCATAGTTTTGTTTTGTTTTTTGTATCTTATTGATTCTTAAGTCACTTTATATGTATTTGGATTATGTCATGATACCTATTGACTTTGATTAATTGTTTTTCAGTTTTGAAAGAATCACAGGAATGTGAGTCGAAAGATAAAAGGTAAAGTGAAAACAATTAGGTAAAAATCTTTGAATTGTATGAAAAAATGATAGTTGTGAGCGTATATTTTGCTTGCTGCTAATCAATTTTTACAAATTCAAATATGTTTGAAAATAACAACTCCACAACACCGAAAGCAGAGAACACCTTTTAGATGCAAGCTTTTGCTTGACAACTTGAGCTTCTGACTAGGGTGATGAAGAATCTGCAAGATGAGATGGCTTTGATGATAAAAAATAATAATGGGATAGACAAACTAGAAATAGGGGCTGATCGGATACAAAACCCTATCTGAAAGGCTATACAAAATGTTAATATTGAGTTTATTGATTTTATGGATGAAAACACAAATGTAGATGATGATGATGATGATGATGATGACGACCATGAATTTGCATCCATTGGTAATAAAGATTGATTTGGGTAGAATCAAAGCTGAAAGAATATGTGTTTCCATGTACAAAATAATATGCATAGTTTGATTATAGATTATGGAAGTTGTGCTACTATAGCTAGTACTACCTGTCGTAAGGCGACATTGAATGGTAGATTAGTCTTCTGAGAGGTGTATGTTGAAAAAAGGGTTTAGGTATAATCATAAAGTTATGATTATAAGGTTCAAGAGTCGCCACCTAGTATTATGATTATTAGGAATCATATGGGTTACGAGAGTTTAGGTAAGGGACTAGTTAAGCAAGGAGAAAACACATCACCCCTAGTGCACCTTACCTGAGGTAAACTGCATTGTTGTTTGATTGTTTTTGTTGGTCAATTTTCTATTTATTGGTCTTTTCTAAGGTATAAGGCAGATCTTTCTTCGTAAGAGTCTTAAACTTATTAGGTAAAATCCTAATCGTTCTAAGGTTTAAATTATAGCATTGCATTTATTTCCTAAATATAACTAATTCCTAACATTATACATAGAATAATTGTTATGTTTTTTTTTTTAATGAACTCTAATGGATAATCAAAAATTGGTTACGATATCTATCTTTTTAAGAAATCATGATGAAAATGTTGCGATTTTTATCTTTTAGAAACTATGCTGGAAATTTTTTTATGATTTGACTGTATGTATGCATAAAAACAATTTTTTTTTTGTTTTTTGAAATGAAAATTCATTTGTTTTTGAATTTTTTGATTTTTTTTTAATTTTAGAGAAAACCATGTATTTTTAAAATTGAATCTGTTTCTCACAGTGAAAGTCTACAGCCTAATATTATGTAAAATTATTAGAAAAGCGTGCGAGGGACCCATAAATATTTTAAAACGCCTTTTGAATAATTTGATTTTTTTTAATTATATTATTATTAAATATATTGAGTTGGGTTCAGGCCAGCCATTTAGGACGGACCTAGTCGACTCGAGTTGGGTTGACAACGGCCCAATTGATCTAACTCCTTTTTTTAGAGGTGGGTTGGACCCGACCCAACCATCTTGGCTGGTTGAGAACGTGTCCAGCCCACGTGGTCACTAGCCTAGCCTAGCAACCATGTTAATTAATTATGTTGTTGCATGTAAAATGAAGTTTGCATGTAATAACTACATTAAAGGAGAGAAAAAAGAAGAAGAAGAAAGTTACCTAGGCTAGGGAGTGTTGCGGTTGTCAGCCTGGTCATGACGAGAGGTTAACATGAGGTTGGTGGCGGTGTCAATGGACGAGTTGGTTTGTTAGTGGTTGTTGCTGGAGGAAAAAGTATAAATAGTTGAGGTTGTTAAAGATGATGGTTCTTATTGTACCACGACAATGTTGAGGGAGGAGCTATCAGTCATAGTGGTATTGAGGAAGGAGCTGGTTTGTTAGTGGCTGTTTTTAGTAATGCATGAGGAGGTGGATATGGCGGAGAGAGGGAAAAGAGATGCTAGATGAAAAGGATAGGGGTAGAGGGTTGTTGTTTGTTCAATTTTGGCCTCTCCTTTCTTTATACCAGACCATGAAATCCACCCCTATTTATATGGGGTGGAAGAGGAACATTTTATCTTTAATGGTGCCAAATCTTAGCCCTTGATTCAGCTCCGAA
>JAAWWB010000598.1:0-74575 GCA_018804465.1 Populus tomentosa | reverse complement strand
TACTTTCGCTTGGACTAAGTTCAAGTTAAACACCAGCATATATAGGTGTAAGCTCTAATTAACTAGGTAAATTTGTGTATGTAGTTGCTGATCTCTCTCAATTCCTGCTGATCCATATATTTCCCACAGTGAATTTCAACCCCTTGTTTGTTAATTTATCGAAACCCTATTTATGTCTTCCCAACCATGACAGATAACCTTAAAATGGGTCTTAACTATTAAACTGCATCCATGTATGGTGTTCTTTGAAATGGATTTTGTTTTAAAATGTAGGGTGAAATATTGTTATCTGCTATATATATATATATATAGATATGTTCTCCCAATTTCGTTATCTTAGCTAGCAACAATTTATGTACAGAAGCTAGGAAACATAATAAGAAGGCAAACTACCTATTGTTAGTTTTCTTATATACGAATGAATATGCTTCATAATTTAAAGTCTATTTTGTATGTACCTTCTATTTTTTACAGGCTGACAAGTCCACCATTGTTGATGAAGCAGTGAACTATATCAAAACCCTACAGCACACTCTCCAAAAGTTACAAAAAGAGAAGCTAGAAAGGCTCCAAGGTGCCCCGACTTTCGGTTATGAGCCATCTCTGATTGCCCCACAAATGCAAGCAGACTCCAGAGAGGCGTTCTTAGCTGATCAAGTATCTTCTAGTAACTTGGCAATTAGCACAACAAAATCTTTACCCTCAGTCTCAAGATATCCTGTACTCTTTCAAACTTGGACTTCTTCAAATGTGGTGTTGAATATTTGTGGAGATGAAGCCCAAATTAGTATATGCTCTCCGAAGAATCCGGGACTCTTCACCACTATCTGCTATGTGTTGGAGAAGCATAATGTCGAGGTGCTGTCAGCTCAATTTTCCTCTGATTGCAATCGGAGCATGTACATGATTCAAGCTCATGTAAGTGATCACTTCCTCTTTGTCACGACCTTTTTTTCTTTTCTTTTGGCAATTCGATTAATATATAGTTATGGGAAGAGATTGTGAATCCGAATTAACTCGATAGAGACCTTTCTTGGAGAATTATGGCTACTTTAGACTCCACAAACCTTCGTTAAATTAGACTAATCTAATGGAAAAACATAAATTAAACCAGATCTACATATAAGGAATTTGCTTTAGGAGTGATTCACAATTTTCACTTCCTTTACGTTTGTAACAATATTCTCTAAACATATTCACCAAAAAGAAAACAAAAGATTCTCAAATATTTTCAAAACTCATGATTATATGCTTTTAAAGATTTTTCACGTATAATTTTACTTATAAATTAATATGAGTATCATGAACAAGAGTATTCCTTCATTATATGTAGCACTATTTTCACCTTGCAAGTTGCAAACTTATATATATATATAGTTTATCCTCAATGTGGAAAAAACAAGCAGGCAAGTGGAGCTTCTGATCAGTTCGGAGAGACATTTCCAGTGGAGGAAGCATTCAAACAAGCTGCATGTGAGATAATGTGCTGGGTCTCTTCCTGATTACATAGAAAATCAACACCAAGATTTGTTATTGCAATCTAAAGAACGAAAGATCACTCGCTCTTCATTAATTTGCAAAAAGTGGAACTGTAAGCCTTCACCCTTACTGTACCTTGAGGTTGCATATAGATCAGCCGTGGCTGTTGGTCTGGATGGGATGAGATTTTTTAAGTTAATTTTATGCGTTCTTAACCATATTGTACCCTTTCAATAATCATTATTTTTTCCAGTTTCAGGAATACAATTTCTCGAAGCATACAATTTTGCAATCACAAATTCAAAATTATCTGGATCACTTTCTCTTTTTGATATTTAATTCTCTCCGAAACATGCATGCTTTACGTTAAATTGCTAATGAATCAATCATATGGCAGATCACATATATCCAAAAACCTTTCACTCAAGTGTAATTAATGTTATGGCTTTTCACTGACATTTGAAAAATGAAATGAGTTTTACTTCTTGTAATGCATCAGTTATAACAAGATTGTCAAATAACCATCTCAACTCAAAAGCTTAAGCTATTAGGTGAGGTCTTAGGATATGATTTATATTATTCTCTAACACACCCTCTCAAGTGAAAGCCCTTTGGGCTTGAAACTTACACAGGTCCACATTACCTTGTGCTTAATTTTTATCAAATAAATAGAGATGGTGAGATTTGAACTCGTAACCACTGGGTCATCAAGGCTCTGATACCATATCAAAAAACCATTTCAACCTAAAAGCTTAAGCTGTTAAGTGAGGTTCTAGGATATGATTTATATTATTCTCTGACAAAGATAAACACATGCAGATACACCAGGAAAAGGGCTGTGATCTAGAAAATGAAAGACCACTGCTATATCTATTTCGTTTTGTTTCATAATAGAAAGGCTTTTGCTTTAACTGGTGATCGCATCTCAGAGTTTTTGCCGGAGTGCTTCGACATTCGAGTACTTAACAGAGAAAAATTTTAAAAATTTATTGCATGGAATGATGGAGTGTTACGAACGTTCAATGATCTCTAATTAACTTAGTCGTTGAATCAGAATTTTTAGTCTCGATATATACTCAATGAATTGAATCCATATATGTTGAGCCATATCATCTTTGTTTTTATTAATATATACAACCCATTTACATGAAGGCCTAGGTCTCAGTCAATCATATTCAATCTAAGACTGTCAATTTCATTCTGGTTCGTCTGAAATAACCAAAATATTTCATACTAATTCAAAAATCAAAACAAAATGGAATAATTTTCATCTCATTTTAAATCTCGGTCCGTTTTGGATTTTTTAGCTAAATTTCGTTCAGAATGTTCTGATTTCATTCCACATGTTTCGTTTCAATCTTGAAAAACCATTAAATCAAATTGAACCTAGTTCAATTTAATTAATTAAACCACCCAAGTATAAAAAAACTCTTTTTCATTACTATTTTAAATAACAATGATATTAATAATAATATTGAAAATTATTATTACTATTTTCATTAACAATGATATTAATTTTTTAAAATTAGATTTATCACTAATATATATAGTTTATATTCATGTTGTTTTTTTCAAGTTTATACTTTATATAAATTTGAGCAAAATAAGGGATATTTTAGATCCCATTAGCCTTGATAACATTGACCTAACTTTATATTTAAAATATTTATGTTAAAACATTTTAATTTCATAATATTTTGATATTTTGTTTAAGTTAAATTACTTTAAGTTAAAGATCTATTTAATCTTGACTATTTAGAAATATTTTAAATTTTGAAATTATATTTGTTTGACATTGTATTTGTATTGCATAATTTATAATTAGTTTATCTTGAATTTGAATTATATTTGTTAATATATATATATATATATATATATATATATATATATATATATATATATATGAACAGTACAACCCCAAAACGGTACGCCGAAATATCCCAAAACTGAAACAATCCATTTCAATTGAAAAAACAAAACACCTACCGAAACGGAATTGACAACTTTGTTATTTCAACCCATCACAAGACAAGTCATCTTATTGCTTAATTGACAAAGTTTTAGCCTTACTCTTTTTTTTTTTTTTTTTTTTTATCTTCTTGAAAAATATATCGAAAATATTCTTTCTTCTATAGTCTTCATATATATTTTTGAAGAAAAAAATCATTTTAAATACATGTTGATTTAGAAGGAATGCCAATATCGTTGCTTATTCAACATAGCTATTTAAAGCTCAACTGACCTAAGAATATAGAGTTACCTGGCCACATCCATTCAAATGGTTGCCCTTGCTGTCATTGAAGTGATCTAAGAACAAGGAGGGAAACCACGTGCTTTTCATGCGTGTGTGAGCATGGATGGAATACCATCGACCCCTAGGGAGGGAATATAATTTTGGAGAAGACGGGCCATTTCAAGGCCATTTCAGGTAATCAAAGGCAGATGATAGTTAGTATTAGTGTGGATATTTATGTGCATACCACCGACATAAACTCTAAGAAGATGGGAAAAAATGAAATGATGAATCTACATTAACAAATGAATAGGAACCACACCAACATTAGCAGGGCAATATCTCTCTCTAAGAGCTTGTTAAGAGAAAATCTTTGTTAACATCAAACAGATGAATTTAGGTGAATGGGCATAACAGGTGATCTTTGTACAAGTAAATAAAATAGAGTAGTGAAAAAATATAAATCTATAAATGATAGTAGGAGAAGACAATGTTGTGGATAAAATTGAAATATGTTGAATGGTCATAGCTAGAAGCATGGATTGATGGGTACCCATAGACCTTCATAAGTGCTTTAAAAGGGTATTTGATTGCATTAATTCAAGAATTCAAGCGTCCCAAACTCAAAAAAGCCAAAAGAAACATGAATAATTGGGTCCCAAATGTTGCATATCAAAGGGGTTTAAAGACAAACGAATTATCCTATTGTTCCTTCTAGTTGTGACGTTGAAACCAAAGTTGGGTTGAGACAGGTGAGTACTAGTAGCGATCCCTGATTGAAAGAATATAAACCAGACCATGTTAGTTTTTATTCCACAAACATGTGAAGATCATCTCTTACTTCTTTAAACCACACACCTCTTTTCCAATTTAATCGTGGGTCTTTGAGCGCTCCCTTTATTCTTGTTCTTTTACATTGCAAAATTTTTATATACATATCCCTATAGCATGCTGGAAGGGAGCTGTCTTTGGTAATAATGGGTCAAAATCAGGTTGTACCATCCCTTTACCATCCCATGATGTCTAAATGAATCGATCGACCAATTCGAAAACGATCGACCAGTTAAGTATGTAAAATATGTTTCATGTTCATATTAAGATTTATTTTTAGTAGTTTAATTTTTTGTTTGTCTAGACTTGTAATTATAAGCATAATTCAATAAGTGTAAAGAGAAATTTACAAGACAAAAACACTTAATGAGATTGTCTTCCTCTCAAATCTTCTTCTCGTTCTTTAGTTTTGCTTATTTGCTTGGTGTTAATAAACTCACACCATACTAATTTTCTTCCAACAAGTGGTATTCAAGCTTTTTTTTTTATTATTATTATTGTTTGACATGACCAATACAAACTCCCCACTTCAATGTCCTCGTTTGACAAAAGTATATCATAAAATTTGGTATATTCATATGAAAGCTTGACTAAGTTCCCAAGATGTGTGGTAAACGGTTGAAAAAGGTTTTGAGGAGCCTATGGAAGGAGTGACATTGACTTCCTCCCAAATAGAGGTCGTGCAAAAAGTGTGAAGGAAAGATCAATAAGTACTCATAATCATTCACTAATGTTGGAAGATACAACTCTTGAGATAGTAGGCAACGCAATAATCACCAAGCAAGCATATGAATTTTTGCAAGAATCAAACCAAGAAGATGAAAATGTTAGAAATGTACACCTACAAAAGTTATGGGGTGATTTTGAAAAGCTATATATGCTTGAATCAAAGAGTATTTCAGATTACTTTGCCAGAAAAAAACATGATAGAAAATATTTTATGCTTACTGTAAAAGAAGTTCCATTATATGACGTTCACGATAGAAAAATCACAAAATATGAACTTTTTGACTATTCAAGAACTCATAGGAAATCTACAAGCCCATGAAGAAAGAGTCAATGACATTTAAGAAGACATAGAAGCACAAACACTCTTTTTTAAAACACTATTTCAAAAAGAAGCAAGATGATTCTTGATATACCCAATGAGGTAGAGGGTGTGGACAAGGCAAATGAATAAGAGGAAGAGACAAATTTAGAAGAGGAGGTCGAGATAGCCTTAACAGGTCAACCGGTTGACCAAATGAAGCAAATTGGTCATCGATTCATCTGATAGTGACAATTTGAGACCCAAGTTTGAAAAAATAAAAGTTAAATGTTACAATTGTAAAAAGATGGGTTATTATGCCAAGGATTGCTAGAATCTAACAAAAAGGGTTGAGGATGTTGGGGATTTCCTCCTCGCGCACGGATCGATGTTGTTCATGATCATTTTTTATTAGAGGCTTAGCACGTTGGCACACAATATTTAATGTGGTTTGACAAATTACCTATATCCATGTGAGAAGTCCATATTATCAAAGATAAATAGAGAAAGGGTTACAACACACATGGAGAAGGAGGATCACTTTACTCAACTCAACTCCCATATCTCATTGCTGCATTTGCAGCTGTTGCCCTTGGCAGCTCTTCTTCTTTTCTCTCTTTACATATTTCTCTCTTGTTCTCCTCTCATTTTTCTCTCCAAATAATGCCTCTATTTATAAGCTTCAATGGCAACTCCTCCTACTCTTGTCAACAATGGTGGTCATTTAACCTTTGTTAGCTTTGTGACTTTCGGTTGCTGTACCAGCAACCCTCTTTGACTCTCATAAGCTGGCATATTTATTTCCCACCGTTATAGCCTTCTTTCTTTAACAATGGCAGCCATCCTCTTCTAAAAGATGTGCTGCAGATGTTGCCACATAAATGGCAATATCCTAACAATCACCCCATTTATCATTTATGTGGGGCAATTGTCCTCTTGCTTCTTCAACACATGCTTCTATCTTTGAAGTCTTCCAAGCTTACCATTTTGAGAGCATCTTTGACCAAGTTTACAAGTACTTGCCAAACCTTTAATCACTAAAGTCACCAAAGCACACCTTTTCTCACACTAAAGGATCACTAAAACCAGATGGTCTGCCACTTCACATCTGAAGAGTGTTAACGCTTGTCTCTGGGATAACATGCTCGAGTGTATCAACCATGCTCGGTCCAAAATAATTTTTCAAGCCTTACACCAAGGCTTACAACACCTCTTCGAACAAAAAATCTATTTCCAAGTGCGACGATTATTATCTGAGTATTTCAATGTGATCACGAGCTCATCACTCTTCCAAGAGTTTACTCATCCAAGAGTTGCGTTTGCCCTCTGTTCCACCCTAGGAACCACGCCTTACTTTTTCGTGAGTCACTTGCTCTTAGTCTTAAGAGTTCAAGTAGCTCTCCACATTTAACCATGAGGGCAACCTATTAAAGGTTGATCCATATTTGTCTTCATACTTTGAGTATTACAATATCATTACCGAGCTCACCACCTTAACAAAAGTCAACTTGTTCCCGGAACCTGCATAGGCCCTATACTCCTATATAGCAGTCGTGTCTTAATGCTCCATAAGTCATCCACTTATTATTTTAGACAAATATTTCTAGCTCATTGATCTTTAACATGAGGGAAATAACCATGAAAATCAATTCAACATTTGTCTTCATACTTATCATAGCCACTCCATTGGCTATCCATACACCTGTCCACTCATATCTAGCCATCACATCGGCTTTGGGGTGTTTTGAACTTGGGTTTATATCATGACCCTCACACCTTCTCTCTGAGGTGTCTCTGCCTTTATCATAGACGGTTGCATCCTTTTTCATCTAGGATGCCTTAAAGTGACTTCAAGATTCTCTACTACTATGTGGACTATGAGAGAGATAATTGCCACTATTTACATAGAAAGAGAGAGTTGCGGTATACTCCTAGCAATTCTCCATCTTGATTTCTATGTTTAGAGTTTCTACGTCTTTCTATTTGACAACTCCACCTATATTAACTCCTTTTGGTGTCTTCACCTTTCATAGGCGGTCGGACCCCCTTAATTAAGTGCCTCTGCAACAACTCATCTTTCCATCCTTACATGTATTGGAAAGGTCTTTGCCTGTTGTCTTTATCAAGAGCATAAGACACCTTTTGTTGTACAACCTCTACACAGTCTATGCTTTAAGCTTCATCCGGGAACACTTCTCTTTGCACTTTTGTCTCATTACAGGTATTTCTACACAAACTTCGTGTGCCCTCGTGCAATTTTTGTTCACCAAGTTTCTCCCTATTCCTTGTTTATGTTTGACAGCAGCTCATCCTATCACAACACCTATCCAAGTCAAAATAGGGTGCCAATCTTTATCCTTTTATTGTATTTCTCTTCCATTATTAGGGTCTTCATCAATTCTACCATCGAGAAATCACAGTCACTAAATTTAACTTTTTTGGAGAAATCACCACTCCATTAGATCTTTGATCATACAGAACCTAACTGTTCTTTTGTGTTGTCATCTTACTAGTCTTCAACCGTTTCATTACAAACTATTATATATACAAAAATAGTACCGTATGGATAATCCTTCAACTAAGCAAGTTCCCAGGAAATATTGGAGGGGTCACATCGGTCCCGCTTAAAACCCAATCTCCTAGCTAGAACTTCTTAGGCCATATCTATTCATCGTACTGTTTTCTGTATATACAACCATTTGCTAGCTTTGTTATGACTTTTCTTTACAAGTGATTAGGAAATCTTGGTTTTGTACTTGATTTCTCAATATCTGACGAGACTATCAGTGTTTAGATTCGTCAAAATTGGTCTTCATCAGTTTCCACTCTCCACCTCTAATCGTCTACGTGATCGGGTGTCTAGAGTGTCCTAATTTTGCCTTCCCTCAAGGCAACTAAAATTCCCCCACTTACTAATTCAGCATATGTAATCGGGTAAACATATGTTACTTCTTCTTCTTCTTCTTCATTTCCCTCAACCACCATAATAACCTTCATATGCCTTTTAATTGGGCAATCTCTCTTGTTAATTTACCATCATCACTTTTGATCCAAATCTCAATAATCGAACCATACCATTGTATTTGAAACAATCAAATTAGCTAGAAACAAGTCTGAAATCATTCAAATAGCAATTTAGAGGCTAAAATTTGATCAAAACAATTTTAGCCTAATTAACGGTCCAAATTCAATCTCACATCCGGTTGCATGTAAGATCAGCTACACTGGATCCTATCTCTTGCCTCGCAGTTCGGCTCGACTCCACTTGGCTCAATTCAACTCGACTCACAGTCGATCACATATCTGGAAGGTCCCTTGTGCTGACATTGAAGAACTGGTGATTCGTTATTGTAGTGATGTGAGGAGTTTATAAAATGTTTCATCACCAATATAGTATGCAGCTTTACTGAAGTGCATCAACAAATATAGAACTAGGTCCCCTTGCTTTTCCTCTTGTTGAAATCCCGACTATTCTCAGTCTTAATGTTTTTTTCAAATATCTCTCTCTCTCTCTCTCTCTCTTAAATTGACTTGAAACAATGTAACAAAAGCTCAAATCTTCAGCCACCTCATCTATGTATGGATAGATTGGCCTCTTACAGTATCTCAGATTCTTACACATTTGTAATTGCAGATTTTCTCTGAGAAAGAAATAAATCCCAATTAATGGGCCAAACTTCAGAACTACGATTTAAAGTTTTAATGATCAAGAAATAGAAATGCCTTCGTTGGGTATGGACCTGAAGATTCTCACTTCTTCATAGAACTAACTAATAGTAAGTGAACTCACCGCCTTTCCAAATATCTGAAACAGTGAGCTTATGCTCTACCTTTCCTTAATTACATGTTATCGTAACATTTCCACCTTTTCATTTCTTATGTTAATAATTCAGTACTTGATGTCACTGAATTTTTTTTCTCTTTATTTGAGTTTCTTTATGCTGCCAGATTATGGAGTTGACAGCCATGCTATTGGAGCTGGATTTGGACATTTTGGCAGTGCAGATGAGGATGAAATTTCCTATAAGCTAAACTTTCTTTCTGGTTGTTAATATTATCTTAAAACTGCAGTCAAATCAAAATGACGGGTCCTTGAGTTAGTTAATTTTTTTTTTTGACTGTCTTAGACTGTCAGCTGTTCTGATTGTTCCTGAAATAGGTTTCATGTGCCCTTTCGATTACGCTACCAAGACCATTTAAGTCATAAAGGCCAAGCGTGGCAAAGTGACCAGAGAACCTGGTCTTGGTGGCAGTAGAGTTATTGCTTTTATTGAAGATCCTGATGGTTATAAGTTTGAACTTTTGGAAAGGGGACCTACACCTGAGTCACTCTGTCAGGTCATGCTTCGTGTTGGTGATCTTGATCGTTCTATAAATAGAAATATTCATATTGGAGCCCGTTAATGCCTTTTGTTTCAGAAATTTCAATCTATGAGATTTTTTCTCGTTTTCTCTAAAAGCTTGCTATTTAAGTGAACCTTATTCTCAATTAAATCAAGTGGTTCGCCTCTGTCTGACTTGTCTTTACATCGTGGATTTTCAGGTGAAACTTTTTGTGATGTTATTGGGAGTCCATACTATGTTGCACCAGTGGACCTGAAGCTGGTGTATGATAGAATTGCCCCAGATATTCCACCTGATTCTGCTTTGTATTGCAACTGAAGCAACTCTGCCATGGACAAACTTAAGAAGGCCATGCGTGTAAAGGTTCTTGCAAAGAGTACTTTTATATTACTAGATTGATTGTTAAGTGAAGTTGATTGTGTTACCTCTAAAAAACAAAGGCTTGATAATGCTTCTTTTAATTTGCTTGCACAGCTGCTTCATTTGGAAGCACGTAGCATTCTGTTTAGTAAGTTGTCTGCTTGCATATACATAGATAAGAAATGTTAACATTCCTTAAAATCATCATTGGGTAAAATATTGATTGACTGCAAGCCCTTGAACACCAGGTGTGCTGTATTGTATCTTGATCTCAGAAATGTAAGAACTTGATGGATGCTTTGCTTTCAGAAATTAGTTGTTAATTGTGCTTTCCTGAACATGTAGTTAGATTTTGCTTTTAGCTTTGAATTGTAATATTCATTTTGATTCTGCAGCAGTCATTTTGAAAGGAGTAGAGTGTTTGTTCATTGTAATGCCTAACAGCTTAGATGTAAACCTAACAAGTAGCTGCAAGCCTTCTTTCATTTTCACCCACTCTCTCACTGCTAGTTAAAACATTCAAAACTCACATGTTTTGGTTGTGGCCGTGGCCCAAATATGGCTCTGCTAACAAAACTTTACTCAAAACTGTTTGGGTGTTAAGTAGCAGAAGCAGATAGCCAGAGTATTCACAACTCAAAAACAGATCAAGTTTTTTCTAGCTGTGTTTCTATCTTCAATATAATACATTTATAATGCCTGTTCCATTGTTCTTTGGCTTCGCCATTGTAGTGTCTGGTTCCCTTAGTGATTCTTGATCACATGTCTACTGCGCAGGATTTGCTACCTTGCGGATGCATTATAGCAGGACATTGACCGACTCAATTAAAGGAGAAGCTATGCTTTTGAGATCCCATTTCCATGATTCAGAGTCTACAACAACTGTCTCAAATCTTAAAGACGATCGGCGAGTGCTTTCAGTGATGGATCGCGAAAGAAGCAGAAGACTAATAGGATGAACAGTTCAGTGTAGATGGCACTGGAACTGTTCAGGAGGACCGAAAGTAGTTTTCAGTACAAGAGTTTGCTTGTGCGTCTCATGCATGATTTTATACACAGAGGCACACAAGTTTCTTTGTAGACTTTGCTCTAGAAGACCAAAGACAGTTCCTCAAACCACCTGGTCTAGCTTGCTTTTGTGATCAATTAGCATAATTGGTTCTTTTCGTGGTTTTAGAACCCTAGCGGTTGCATTTCTTAATTTTTACAAAAGCATTTTTCAACTATAAAAACAAATGGGAGCTTAGTGCAACGACTTTAAGCTTCAGGCAATGCAACACTGGAGATTTAGCAATGGGCCAAACATTGATTTCTGAACTGTTCAACTTCCCAGTCTAATATCCTGCAGTGTTTTTCCCATCTGTCTGATACAACTTTCTGTTATCTGTAAGCTATGAGTCACTCAGTCTATTCAGACATTGCACAGTTACCATGTACTAACATCCTGGAACAGAGAAATCCATGCATCAGGACACTGTCGGATCTGCAAAGCACGAGATGCTTCAATAAGAAAGGAGATTATTTATGGTAAAGTCACAAAATTTGGAGAACTATTATGGTTCCAGTGGTAGAACTAATAAAGACACAAAATTAAATATGGATCACAGAACAAAAATAAACACTCAATAATCCAGGAGAAAGAGCAAATGCTTGCTAGAAAACATTAGTGAATTTTTTGTTTCACGTGCTAGTCAGGCAACAAAAACTTCTCTTCATTCATAGTGTTATCAGACCCAACCTACCTCGTTAGATTAATTCCAGAATCTGTCAATTTAACACTTAGTAGAGCTTGGTTAGTGAAAAAACACTATTCATTTATTTATTTATTTTTATGATGTTGTTTTCAAGGTTGGTTTTTTTTTTTGGATAAAAATTTCATTCTTGAATTTGACTTGCTAATCTAATGGTCAACTCTCTTTGCTAAAATATTTTTTGATTAATTATATTTTTTAAATAAAATAATTTTTTTTTACAATAAGTTTTTTTTTTTTAAATCAATAAGGTTTTTACTTGGGTTTCACTGCAAATACTAAGTTGTGGGTCAAATTGAGTTTTTAATTCAATCATCTAAATTCTTTTTTTCTAAATCAAGTTTGATTTAAATTTTGAGGTAACTTGTCAAGTCGGTTAAAAATGTATATTATTTATAAAATATTTATTTAATATATAATTGAAATTCTAAATTCTTTACTCTCCAAAAAAAATTATTTGTAGTACACATAATTTCATAAACTATTCTTTATATCCTATTTAAATTCCTAACCCATCATAACTTTTCCAAAGTCTTGCCATGAAAAATTAGTCTCAAAATCAGTGTGGTTAAACTTGGTCCAAGCTATATTTAAAAAAAAAAAAACTAAGTGAGTTGATTTGATTAAAGCTAGGTGATTACTCGATTCAATTTTTTTTAAGATTTTAAAATTATATTATTTTAAATTGATTTGAATTAAATCGTCGAATTCATAACAAAATTCTTAGTCAAAGTTATATAACGAGCCGAGTTATCAATACATGAAAGTTAGCTTGAGTGAACTTTAACGGGGCTTTTTTTTAAAGTATACATGTATAGAAACCGATGATAGTTTAACAACTAAATTGAAACATAATTCATAAAATAAGGACTAAATTGTAGCTACCTAAATTTCAAAACAGCAACAAAAGAAGCAGAGCCATTGAGAGAAGCAGAGAGCAATGGCTTCCATTCTCTTATCTTTAAACACACAAACTGTCCTTCCTCTCCATACAAAAACAAGAACCACCAAAACCACTCTAAAAGTCCTCCGCTTCTCCCACAAACTCCCCTCCTCTTCTCCCTTTTATTGCAACCATGACACTAGACTTCACCTCCGCTGCCAAACCACCACTGGCACTCCTTCCACTGCCGATTTCGCCGTCGCCGCCGGCCAAGACCGGCTTCGTAAAGTTCCCATTAAAAATATCAGGAATTTCTGCATAATAGCTCATATTGATCATGGGAAATCAACGTTAGCTGATAAGTTGCTGCAAATGACTGGTACTGTACAGAAGAGAGAAATGAAGGAGCAATTTTTGGATAATATGGATTTGGAGAGAGAACGAGGCATCACTATTAAGCTTCAGGTGTTTTTTTTTTCAAAATTTCCGCATAAAATTTACGTTTTTTTTATTGATATTTTTTAATGCTTGATTAATTTTTTAATTTAATTTATGTTTTTATTGATATTTTTCAATTAATTGATATTTTTTTGTGGTTTTGTGTTTGATAATGCGTAATATAGGCGGCAAGAATGCGGTCTGTGTATGAAAATGAAGGGTATTGCTTGAATTTGATTGATACTCCTGGCCATGTTGATTTCTCTTATGAGGTATGTTTTAATGATGGATGGATATTTTATAATTTTATAATTTGTATTATCTCTGGTGGGTTCGAATCCTAGGAGATGCTGTGAGAAAGAAATTTCTTTTGGCGACCGGGGAGGGATTTAGTGTCAATATGCAAAAGCTGGCTCGGGAATAGCTTTGTGGTTAAAAGAAAGTTAGATTGCTAGATATTTGGAAATTGTTTCCTAGAAAATGAAAATGTGTACGTGGGATGTGTTTTGAATTATTGTGTTGTTTGTGTTATTTATTTGTTGTAGGTATCTCGTTCTCTTGCTGCTTGTGAGGGTGCTCTGCTTGTTGTTGATGCTTCTCAGGTGAACTGCTTTTGTGCAATCTCTACTTTTTTTAATCTGAGAATATGATTTATTTTGCCTAGCAAAGGTTATAATTTGTTTGTTATTTTGATACGGTGGGTCTTAGTTTGAAGTTTTTCGATATAGAATCTGAAAGGAAAGCACTGTTTGCTGAATTGTTTACCTATTTGTTCAGATTTATTGTTTTCACTTGTATTGCTGAGAAATGTCTATTATTGTTTAGGGGGTGGAAGCACAAACACTGGCTAATGTTTATTTGGCCTTGGAAAACAACCTAGAAATCATCCCTGTAAGTGGGTCATCATGTTATGTTTCACATATGAGTTTGCGTGCATACACACGTGTCTCCCATCTGTGAGATTCTGTAAATATATATACTAGTATTCTCTGAATTGCTTTGAATGGTTAAATCTAATTGGTTTAAATGTAATTGATCAACATTTCAGGTTTTAAACAAAATAGATCTTCCGGGTGCAGAACCAGATCGTGTTTGCAAGGAGATTGAAGAGGTTGGTTCATCAAATGGAAGAACTCCATTTGTTTAATGGGTGTGTAATCCATATTGGATCTAGTAGTTTGGAAACCATATTAAGTACTTAGTGAATAATGTGACTTGCCATTTCATTAATTTAGCTTATCGATTCAAAAAAAGAAAAGAAAAGAAGACTCACTATAACAGCAATTCTCTGCACCTTGTTCTGTGACAATAATCTGCACTGGAAGTCTGATTGTGAATTGAAAAATTCTTCCAGAGAAAAGGCAAGAAGGCCAACTTAATCCAAATCTGTATTTCTGTACACACACGCAAGCGCGCTCACACACACACACACACACACACACACATATTTATCTGTGCTCTTTATCCATAGCTTACTGTGCTTGTGTTGAATCCTTGTTTGATCAATTAATTATTTTCATTTTATGTTTCAAGCTGAAAGATATGGATTTCTGTTTGCTAACAATTGCTTCAAAACTCACAGCTAAATGTCTCTCCGTGTAGGTTATTGGTTTGGATTGTAGCAATGCAATACACTGCTCTGCAAAGGTTGGTTCGTGACTATTTTCTTGATGCAGCTCATGTTCTCCATTTCCTGCATAGTGGAAAAGGATATTTCTTCCTTATAAAGTAATCTTCACCTGTGTTGCTATTTGTTCTACAGGAGGGAATAGGTATAACTGAAATTCTGAATGCAATCGTTGAGCGGGTACCCCCACCCCGTGATACTGCTGCAATGCCTTTGAGGGCCTTAATATTTGATAGGTACAGACATTTTCATCATCACTGGACTCATCAATGTTTATGGACTCCTAGTAGAATGATACTAACAGTCTTTGTTTGTATAGTCTGTGTTTATTCATGCACCTATTAGTATCTAACTTCCATCAAAGATAAATCTGTTGATTTAGATATTTTGACACCAACATTATGACAATAACAAACCAGGTGGCGCATAGTTGAGATCAAATGAAACCTGAGCAGTGTGAACAAGAAAATTTATTTAAAGCGTTTCGTCATAAACATCCGTGGCTTAGCTGTTGAGATCTTTTTCCTCTTCTTCCTCTTCTTTTTAGAATATATTTTGATGGGAAGGGCAATGCTTTCCTTAGCCCATTTGCTTATAACCAATTAAACTTCTACTGTACTGACATCTGTTTGTCCACATTGTGTTTATTTTACATTTGCCTCACCAACAGTAGAAATGACATTCTTTAGCCTGTATTGTAACCTTATAAATCCTTTTGCAGCTACTATGATCCATATCGTGGTGTTATTGTGTATTTTCGAGTCATAGATGGGAATATAAAGAAAGGCGACAGAATTTATTTTATGGCCAGTGAGAAGGTAAAGTAATCTTGTTAATCAGTTCTTTGCCCCAAATAAATTATTTACTTTCTTTCTACTGCAGACTCAGCAATGTACAGCTGACATGTTTTCAAAATAACTGTTACCAGATCAGCAAATTTAGACTGTCCCCATTGTGTTCTTAGATTATGGCTGTGGTTGCATGGGTTTGTTAAAAGAATTTGCTAATAACCTTCAGAGATGCCAGCACTTCCATTAAATAAGGATCATGATTTTTTATTACAAATACACGAGTTATCTATTATGTTGTCAAGATTTGAGCAATGAAGCTAAAACAAAACATTCAATGAGTTTATCAAGTGTAATGGCTGTTATGTTCCCACTGACTGTTATTGGCAAGATGCTGACTGTAAATGGGTGTAAACTAATGGAACTTGAAATTAAAATTGGGACTTCAAAACCTTTCAAGTGACTGTAATGTGGTGTAAAGAACTGTTTTCTGAAACCAAGGTCCTGATAAATGCTTACATATTCTTGTAATTTTCCTAATAAATCATTATTAAAATGACAGGATTATTATGCTGATGAAATTGGAGTTTTATCTCCCAATCAGATGCAAGTGGAAGAATTGTATGCGGGTGAGGTAAAATTTCCTTTCTGAATGACGTTGATTAGAATGGGCTTTTGTGTTGCTTGCTTGGGTTGTTTTCTAGTGTCTAAAAACATGGTATTTGGAAGAAAATTGCAAAATGGATTGATGATTCTTTTGTATTTTGATCATATAAATGGTTGGTGCCTAATCACTCAATGTTTTCTGTGTAAGTGACATCATTGTCCATATTATTCTTGTTTCTTGTATCTGCAAATCTATTATCTCCAATCATCAGCAAGATTGCTTGTGAACTTAAACACAATCAAGGTTCGTAATTCAATACATTTTGTTATCAGGACTGCGATCTCTGTGTGTATGTATTCATGCTCATGGAAACAGAACAAACCTTCATAAACGATGCATCTTTTAGTGGTTCTAACCTGTAAACCAATTGAAGAGTGGGGATCCTTGATGGTCATTGATATATCTTCACAATTGGACAAGCTAAGGGGTACTGTACTGGTTATCTTTCAGTGTTCAGCCAATTATAGTCTCCTCTCTTTTTCTCTGCCATCACTCATACTGATTTATTTTTTCTTTTTTCTTACCCTTTTTAGACATAATGATGAAGCTCATTCTGTTTTCCATGTTCTGTTTCTCTCTCTCTCTCTCTGTGTGTGTGTGTTTCAAACATGTTTCTGTTAACTAATTTTGGAAAACTTTTTTTTCTTTATATATCTTGTGACTCTAATGTAGTCTTTTTTAAGATTTAGGCGTATTTGTCTTTTAACTTGTAACTACTTTTCCCTCCTCATATTGTACTTATTCAGGTAGGCTACCTTTCTGCTTCTATCAGATCAGTAGCAGATGCCAGAGTGGGTGATACCGTTACTCACTACAGTAGAAAGGCGGAACAATCATTGCCTGGATATGAGGAAGCCACCCCAATGGTGTTCTGCGGCCTATTCCCGGTTGATGCAGACCAGTACTGACATCTTTTTTGCTCTTGTTAAGTTTGCTACTTTGTGCATGTCTGTAGAATTTCTCATCTTCAACTCTCTCATTGACAGGTTTTCTGAGTTGCGTGATGCTTTGGAAAAACTGCAACTTAATGATGCTGCATTGAAGGTAAATTGTTTCTTATTAGTGATTATATAAAAAAGGGAGTCTTTAGACAAAGATCAAGGTGATTGGAAATAATTTGATTAGGTTATGACAGGTGATAAGAATTTGCTTTGGCTACTGGATTGCTATGTATTTTTGGTAGCTAAGTTGCTTTCCATTATCTCCTTTGGTATCATGTAGCAATTGAGGACTGGATGGGCTTATTCATTTTTATTGTTTGTCCCATTTGTTAGGTTCTCTCAATTTCTTTTTTATGATTATTTTAGATAGTAGTGAACTTGAGTTGGAACATGACATTGTTTGGATTTGTGCAAATGGCTTTGGAGTAGATGCTGCAGAAGGTCATCTTATGATTGCTTCTGAGATTTGAAATAGATGTTGCGGATGGTGTTTTTTTTTTTCAATTGTCTTGTGAAATCCTGCATATGGATTTGTGGATTGTAGATGGGAGCAGTTCTTTTCTAGGATAGTGACACCTTGTGCGTTCTGGGTTTGTGAGGCAAGAGTTTCAGATCCTGTGAAGCAAAGGGGCGGGGGTGGTTGAGATAAGAAATTGGGGTTGTGAAAAGCTTATTCACATGGTTTATAGAATTTCAGTGTATGACTTTGGCACCTAGTTTTGTCTGCACCTGTATTTTCTTCATGTCCTCTCACTAGAGGTCTCTTGTATGCTTTTCCACGTGTTAGAGCAGTACACCCTTTATAACCAATCATTTATTAGAGGAATTGCTTATCCTTGTTTTTTGTTAAATTTTCAGTTCGAGCCTGAAACATCAAATGCCATGGGTTTTGGCTTTAGGTGTGGATTCTTAGGTCTTCTCCACATGGAAATTGTTCAGGTTTGCCTTGCTACAACTTCTCAGCTATGCTGTCAATTTATGAAAATTTAGCATTGTCTTTGAACAATTTATCTTCTTACAGGAAAGGCTGGAGAGAGAATACAATCTAAGCCTAATTACTACTGCTCCAAGTGTGGTATACAGAGTGACTTGCGTGGATGATGATATTGTAATTTCTTCTTGCTCCTGGATCCAGTAGCACTTAATAACTGATGTTGATACTCCATAGATATTTGTTGCCAATCTATGATTTTGCATAACGACATGTATTTATGAAGAGATGAATTTTGTCGACTTTCCCTTTATTGTGATCTTATTGTCCTCCTGGTTCAGTCCACAAGCAAGCACAAACTGTAAACCCTAACATTGACCTGCAGATGATATTAGGCTTATTCTATTAGATAATGTACAGAACATATATGAACACCTTTTTCTTTTTGATAAACTAGAAATTTTTAAAGTTTGTCAACCACAATTTTTATTTGACAATTAGGTGGTATCCTTGTACTAGCTAGCTTGCATGCACCAAGACTAAACCCACCTGCCCTTCTGGTTAAAGGCACACCATTCTGCATGGGGACTAGGGGATTCATAAGAATTACATTATCGTGGTTTGGCCTTGGAGTGAACCCTGGTTGCCAAGGTGGGGAGCATGCTCACTGGCCAACTAGGCCAACCCTCAAGTTTACTGTCTGCTATGTCCCATGTAATCTTAAAGTCCCCTGCTATGATGAGGTTTTCCTCAACAGTTGCAGTATAATAACTGTGTCCTTTTTAGCAACCACCTTTTAACATGCCATAAATCATGCAGTTGATGTTTCTTGTAATGCTTGATCTAGTTTCTGCATTTCTTTATGGTTAGTTGTTTATTTTAATTGTGTTATAACAGCTTAATGTGTCTCAATTATGTGTCATGCTACATCTTACATGCAAAATGTTCATTTTGGTGAAGGTTGAGTGCTCAAATCCATCTTTACTTCCTGAACCTGGGAAAAGGCGATCAATTGAGGAGCCATTTGTAAAGGTCTTGTTGTATGCACTGATGTTTATTATTTCATGTTATGACATCTAGCTTACTCTTCATGTTTTTAGGCTTGTAACAAAAGTTCTGTTTGCTTCTTTCAAGTACACAGATTGAAATGCTTACACCTAAAGACTACATTGGCGCGCTTATGGAGCTGGCTCAAGAAAGGAGAGGAGAGTTTAAAGAAATGAAATATATCACTGAGAATAGAGCATCAATCACGTATGAATTACCCCTAGCTGAGGTGACATTTTTGCTTTACTTTTGTCCTGTACTAGCACTCCTCTTCAAAGTCTCATTTCACTGAATTATTCTCTCTTTACAGTCTAATTATTCATTCTTGTCTCTTAGTTTTCTGCATGTTGACTTGACAGATGGTAGGTGATTTTTTTGACCAGCTCAAGTCCAGAAGTAAGGGATATGCTAGCATGGAGTATACATTTGTTGGGTAAATGCATATAATGCTTTGTGAGATGGGAAAAAATTGTCTATAGATATTCTTGTGTGCTCTTGCCTGGCAGTGGTTTGTATGTCTAAATACAAGCAGGGTAGCTTTTATTCTTATTGGCATCAACATACTTGTATTCTTTTGTTGGAAGTATTGTTGTTTTCGAAACAAATGCCATGTATCATTTCATTTTCATCTTTTACATGGCATGGATTTTTAACTTCCTTGTATGTATTCCTCCAAATTACCAAAAACGATTTACTCACAGCAATTTACATTTCGTTATAAAACTTGGTCGATAGGTACAAGGAAAGTGATTTGATAAGGCTTGACATTCAAATCAACGGTGATCCTGTTGAACCATTAGCAACTATTGTGCACAAGGATAAGGTAATTTTCAAGACTCATCATTTGAGTCTATAAATTGTAGAGAAGTGATTGTACATATCTGGAGGACTGGTGCATTTTTATTTGAAATTCAACACTGTACAGATGAAACTTAAGCAATTGTTTAATGGATATTATGGTTAAATTTGGTAGGAAACTTCTGCCATTTGATGACAAAAATTTAACTGCTTCTGCTACCACAAGTGCAACACATGTAAGAATGAAGTATGGAATTTAAAAAAGAGAACAATTTTGTAGAAACGAGGATAACTAGGTTTACTAATGAACACAAATAGCTAATTCCTTAGACATTTACAGGTTTGTCCTGTGATATAATGTTTTTAGATGCTTCAATGGTCCAAGCAAATGAGCTAGCTACAAGTACTGTTGTTACTGTATATCCAGGAGAGAATGATGGAGGCGATCTCTAAAGGAACTGAATTCTCAGTTGCCTGCGTCTTCAAAAACATGGGTGATGCATTTGTGTTGTGCCCTCCTGTTGTTTATGGTCTAAATGATGATGTGGAGAGGGAGTAATCGGTGATTGTGTGATTTCAAATAAATTTTCATTTCTATAACATATTATTAAGTTATGTGAGCTGTCTTATAAAAGAGAATTCTTGTGCACTTGATTGAAATCTTTTTCAATGCGGGGTTGATGAGTGGAATAGTGGGAGAAGCATAAGATGTCCAAGAATGAGAGATGATTTGAATGTCTTGACGTCAAAATTGAGACATTGCCTCATATGTAAGGATAAACATGTAGCTTGTAGAAAGTAAAATCCCCTTATTTTTCTTTTTTCAATCTTAATTATGGCAATTTTGTGCTGGTTTCCTCTTTGGCATTTGATAGATAACTTCTGAAGAGTTTCTTAACATTTTGCTCATGTTTTCTTGAGCCAAGTTCTTGATTTTTGTTACTTTATTTTTATGCAACACCGTAGCATCTCTATTAGTCAGTCTTTTATTGAAAGTCCTTATCATTGAATGATATGAAAAGGTCCACATTCTAAAGTACCTATCCTGCGGAAGTTTTTATGTTGAGTTAAATGCTTTGTTGCCTGCCATATCTTATGTTGGATGGCTCCTTTTCAGGCATATTCTGTTGGAAGGGCTTTGACCCAGAAGTTGAAGGAGCTAATACCACGGCAAATGTTCAAAGTACCCATTCAAGTGAGGATTCTTTCTCTTTCAATGAGTAATGCTACAGCAGTGCTACTCATTATAAAATAACCAATCTACTGTTGTTTTTTCTTTTTCCACCATAAATTTGCTTCACACTACTGATCAAATTGTACATGTATTTCTGGTGCAAGAAATGCATCAAGAATATTTAATGGCTAACACAGTTAAATGTGCAAGATTTCGACTGCATGCTTCATGGCTTCAATTTGAGCAAAACCACATGTCACCATGTTAGTGATGCCTGGTGTCATTAAATATGTTAGTTTTCAGGTATCATGTTAATGTTTCTTTCTTCAAATCATGTTGTTGTCAACTAATCAGTTAGACTGTTAACTCTGCTAACATTGGTTTTATATATCATGCTTTCTATACTTTTGAAACATCAACACATGAAAAGCTGGGTGGATGCACGATAAGCTTGTTAAAAGTACTAAATGGAACGCCACGGATCCTATCTTCCCTAAAATGACATCTAGGTAGAAATTTTAGGACCTGCATTAGTTCTTCCGTTAGTTTTCTTTTTCCCAACAATATTTTACCATCTGCTACATAATTGCAGAGACATAACTGCATGATAGTTTGGCACAGTCAACAATATCCCTTCTGATTCTCAAAGAAAAATAAAATAAAAAACATCATCCAGTATGGTACTTAACATCCTTTCGTTTCAGGCATGCATGGGTGCAAAAGTCATTGCTAGTGAATCCTTATCAGCAATTAGAAAGGATGTCCTGGCCAAATGCTATGGTGAGATCACACTCTGCTTCTTAGAACATTGTACACTCAACTACTAGTGAATTGATATGCATCATGAGACACGCACAGCATCCAGATGTTTGGTGCTTTTCTCCTTTCTCAATCATCTGGCATGGAATATCTACTTGTTTATGTTTTCCCCATATAGAACTCCAAAATTCCAGTGGGGTTTTGTTCCACAAGGAAAGCTAGGAGATTGCTTACAAGTAACCAGTGCTCGATACTTACATTACAAGCATTTTTTCGCTTCTCTATCACTGCAGGTGGCGACATTTCAAGGAAGAAGAAATTGCTCAAGAAACAGGTACATCGTAGTTTAATTTCTTAGGTTATAGCGTTGACGCTCTTCATTATATTATGGATAATGGTGTTTCATTGTACCAATATGAAGAGCTAAAAACATATCAAAATTGCCTGCCATTATGAGCCCCCTGAAAGTTAAACGGATTTTTCAGAAAATTGATTTAATTTTGCTGATAAATGTTGCTGTCCCTAATTATTTATGTACCATTTTTCTTACAGGCTGCAGGGAAGAAAAGAATGAAGGCAATAGGCAAGGTTGATGTACCTCAAGAAGCCTTCATGGCTGTGTTGAAACTTGAAAAGGAAGTATTGTAACCGCATTACAATTTCATTTCAAACAAATTATGAAATTTCATTACTCATTAATTCAATATTAAAAAGTAAAATAAAAAAAAATGAATTAAAAAAACTTGGAGTCAACAACATAACTCTTCATGACTCCGGTTATAAAACTGTGATAATTTTATAGAAAAAAAAAATAAAGTTAATTTTTATTTAACATGATATCGATGGATTGCAATGAAAAAAAAGTCAAATGAAAAATAACAAAAAAATTAAACTGAGTCAATTTAGGTTAAATTGTAAGTATAGGTCCGGAGATTGGAATAATTTTATAAAAAATAAATAAAAAATAAATTATAAAATTTAATTTATAATTAGAAGGATAAGTATGATATTAAAATAAAAAAATTTAATTAAAAAAATAAAAAATAAAAACTTGAGTTAACTTAGTTATTCAGTGAAACTCATGATCTAGGTCATACGATTATGATAACTTTGTAAAAAATAAATGAAAAAAATTACGGAACTTAATTCCTAATCAATCTAAGATTGAACAATGAAGTCAAGAAAAAAATAATTTAAAAAAAAATAATTTTTTTGATTCGAGTCAACATGGCTAACTTGGAACTCATGACCCAATTTATAAAATTGGAATAACTCCATAGAAAGCAAGATAAAATAAAATATGAATTCCAATATTTAGTAAATTAATAGGTAAATGATGAAATTTAAAAAAAAAAGTTTGAAATTTTTTAAAAAAAGTCCATAAAATTTTCAAGGAACAAAGTGAAAATGACCTTCACATTTCATTTCTATAGTAATGTGCCAAGGCCTTTTAGTATATGTTAACATCTCATTTCTAATTTTTTAAAAAATTTCAAAGTCAATTTTGAGATGAAAAAAAAAAAATTACTAAACTTGTAATTCGGGTTATAATATCATAAACGTAAGCCAAAACAAATTATATAAATGCATTCCCAACCAATCCAATATTGAAGGATTACATTGAAAAATTATTTACTAAAAAATGACTAAAAAAACCTTGACTAAAAATAACTATACGTAGAAAGAAAAGGAAGCCAATTTTCAAATAAATATATATAGAAGTCAAGTCAACCTAAGTTAAATTGTGAAATCCAAGTCAGGAGATCAAGATAACTCCATGGAAAATAAATAAAAAAATAAATTGTAAAGTTCAATTCCAAATCAACCCAATATTGAAGGATGACATTAAAATTAAAATTAAAATATTAAATTAAAAAATAAACAAAAAAAATTGAGTTAGCTTAGCTAACTTGCAAAAACTATAACTCGGGTCATAAGACCGTAGCAACCTAACAGAAAAAAAAATAAAAAATTATTATGAAACCCAATTCTCAATTATCTAATGTTGAAATATAAAATTAAGGAAAAAAATAATTTAAAAAAGGATAAAAACATGATCCAAATCAACATGGCTAACATGTGAAACTCACAATCCAGTTCGTAAGATCAAAGTAACTCCATAGAAATCAAATCAAAATAAATTATGAAATTCAATACTCATTAAAAAAATTTATGGAGGATGAAATTAAAAAAAATTAAAATTAAAAAAAAAATCCTCAAAATTCCTTAGGAATAAAGTGAAAAAGACCTTTTTTATTTCACAATTCATTATTATAGTGATGTGACAAGACCTTTCAATATATGTTAACATTCCACTTCCAATCTTCAAAAAATTTCTCAAAGTCAATTTTGAGATGAAAGAACATAAAAATCCACCCTGATTAAATAATCAAATATGTGATCCAGTCATGAGGTTGAGATAATCTTATAAACATAAATTAAAAAAAATTATAAAGTCTAATTTTCAATTAATCCAATATTGAACAATGAAATTAAAAAAAAAAATCCAACTAAAAAAAACCTGAGCCAATCGGCCTAACTCACAACCTGAATCATAAGACATTAATAACCTTATAGAAAAAAAATGAAGTCAATTCCCAATCAAACCAATGTTCAAGGATTGCATTAAAAAAAAACTCAAATAAAAAAGGATAAAAAAATAAGTCGAGTCAACTTATGTTAGCCTGTCAAATTTAGATCGAGAGACCGAGATAACTTCTAATAAAATAAATAAATAAAATTATAAAGTTTGATTCTTAATCAACCAAACATTGAATGATGAAATTAAAATTAAAATATTTAATTAAAAAAATAAAAAAATAACTTGAGTCAATCTAGCAAACATGCAAAACTCGTGACTCTGGTTATAAGATTGTGATAATCTTATATAAAACAAATAAACAAAATTATAGAGTCTACTTTTCAATTAACTGAATGTTGAAAGATGAAATTAATAAAAAGAAATTAATTTAAAAAAAAGATAAAAAATTATACGAGTCAGCATGGTTAACTTGGAAAATTCACGATCTGGATCATGTGATCAAAATAACTCTATAAAAAACAAATTAAGATAAATTATGAAATTCAATACAAAAGATGTATTTTTTTTTTAAATGATAACATTGTTGAAATAAAAAAAATATTAATTTTTTTTTTTTAAATCAGAGTTATCAGCAGCAAAGTCATAAGCAAAAGTCCTAGCGAAAGAGGAGTTGCAGCAGCAAAGTCGGCGGAACAGTCCTGATATGAAGAGGATTTCTTGCAGCAGGAGGTCGGCTAAAGGAGGCTGAATCCTTGCGGCAACTAGGGAGGAAGAAAGAGGAAGTTTCCGACAAGTAAATAAAAAAGGAAAGTCCAAAATTAATTAAGATTTGTTATATGCGGCAAATAGCGCTTCGAAGGAAACAACTCAGCCCGGGCATAACTTGGTTTCTGATTTGAGTTCTTATTTGTGAGAACTATCTTAAGCTCTACTGAAAGGGTATTGTTAGGCCCAAGAATAATAAATGAATTCTGATAATTTGAGCAGGAAAACCTTCAAATATGCGCACAGCACAATTAAAATTCAAAGGATATTTTTTATTTCTAATACTCTTATTTTTTATAGGTATTTTACAGACGTGCAATAAATAATAAATAAATAACTCTCTTAATTAGCATTTAATAGAAAATAACTGACTTATTGTTTCAAATAATAAATTACTTGAAAATATGCATAATAGAAAAATACCCTTTAATAATTAAGTAATTCCTTAGCTTACATGGCCTCATTTTACTTAAATATTTTGGGCATGTAACATAACCTTCCCCTTCAGAAGAACTCGCCCACGAGTTCGGGATATGTCTTACCCAGCTTTTCTCCCTCCATCTAGGTGGTATCTTCCTTGTTAGCTCCTTTTCATTGAACTAAAAAATCAACTCCTGCTCGATTTCCCTTTTTCTTGAGCTTTCTATCCAATATTTTTTTCTGTTTCGGGGTCAATGTACCTTCTTTCATTACTATCAACAACTTAGGATTAGGGTTTAATTGAGTTCCAATCTTCTTCTTGAGGCAGGAGATATGGAATACTGGATAAATCTTAGAGTCTTTGGGTAGATCGAGCTTGTATACAACTTTCCCAATTTTTTGAATGACTTGGAAAGGCCTGAAATACCTTGGAGAAAGCTTCAAGTTCCTTCTCACTGCTACCCTCATCTGTCTATAGGGTCTTAACCTCAAATAGACCCAATCCCCCACGCTATATTCCCTCTCTCTTCTCTTTTTATCTGTGTATAACTTCATTCTTGTTTGAGCTTTTTGCAAGTTTTCCCGTGCTAGGGTAAGGATGAAATCTTGACTTTTCATTTCATCTTTAACTGCTTGTACTACAGTGGTCCCAGGCTCATATGGAAGGAGCTGTGGTGGTTCTTGTCCGTAAACGATCTCAAAAGGAGTAAACCCTGTGGAGGAGTGCTCTGAAGTATTGCATGTCCACTCGGCTAGGGATAGCCAACTGGCCCAATCTTTGGGTCTATCGTTGGTAAAACACCTAGGGTACCCTTCTAACAACTTATTCATTACCTCTGTCTGCCCGTTGGTTTGAGGATGATATGCCAAACTCATTAATAGCTTGGTTCCACTTAAATGAAAGATTTCTTTCCAAAAATTACTTGTGAATATTGCATCTTGATCACTGACCATGTTTTGTAATATACCATGTAATTTGAATATGTTTTCCATAAATGCCTTTTCTACTGTTGCTGCTGTATATGGATATTCCATTGATATGAAATGACTGTACTTGTTGAACCTGTCTACTATCACCATGATTACATTGTATCCCTTAGACAATGTTAACCCCTTTATGAAGTTCATACTACTACCCACCCATACTTTACTTGGTATCGGCAGAGGCTGCAAAGCCCTAGTTGGTTTGAGGTTCTCTGTTTTGTTTCTTTGACGTGCCTCACATTCTCTAATGAATTTTCTGATGTCCTTTCTCAAGCCATGCCAAAAGAATTCCCTTTCAAGTCTATAGTGAGTCTTTTATGAACCAGTATGCCCTCCCATAGAGCTACTATGAAATTTTTGCATGATTTGCTCCTGCTGCATCTTTAAGGTTCCCAAATGTAGCCTCCCTTTGTAGAATAAAACCCCCCTCTAACTTGATACTTGAGGGGATCGAGATCACCTTGATGGTATTGGTTGAGTAACTGTTGCAATTGGGGATCTTGGTTGTATACTTGATGGAGCCCTTCCCACTAATTAACAGTAACCATACCAATGGCCTTAGCTTCTCCATAGTTAGTAATAACCCCTTTTGGTTCTGTACTATTCCCCTGGTCCAGTATCTTGGATAGAGCATTTGCTGCTTTATTTACTTTCCCATTATGATATTCAACACTAAAATCAAAGCCTAATAGCTTTGTTATCCACTTTTGTTAAAAAAGAGTTCCAATCTTTTGTTCTAAAAGGTACTTTAAAGCTTGCTGGTCAGTCCTTACTTTAAATATGTGTCCCAGCAGATAATGTCTCCATTTATGAATTGCCAACACAAGAGCAAAAAATTCTTTTTCATAAGTGGATAAGAACAATTTTTTACCTTTTAATGCTTGGCTTAAATAAGATAGAGGCCTCCCTTCCTGCATTAAGACTGCTCCCAATCCAATTCCAAAAGCATCACATTCTACCACAAATATTTTGGAAAAATTTGGTAAGGCAAGAACAGGAGGAGTCACCATGGCTGCCTTTAAGGCTGCAAAAGCTTTGCTGGCCTGCTCACTCCACCTAAAGGAATTTTTCTTGAGTAAGGTTGTTAGAGGAGTTGCAATACTTTCATAGCCTTTTACAAACTTCCTGTAATAACCCGTTAACCCCAAAAATCCTCTTAGAGCCTTAGGATTCTTAGGTTCAGGCCACTCCATCATGGTTGAAATCTTTAATGGATCTGCTTGGACTCCTTCTTTGAAAATAACATAGCCCAAGTACTCCACTTCCCGACAGCCAAAGATACATTTTGAGGCCTTGACATATAGTTGATGTTGTCTTAAGACTTCTAAGACAACTCTTAGATACCCCACATGTTCTTCAATAGATTTACTATACACAAGTATGTTATAAAAAAAACTAGCACAAATTTCATGGGATATGACCTGAATATCTCATTCATCAATCCTTGAAAGGTTGATGGGGTATTGGCGAGCCTAAAAGGCATTACTAACTCATAATGCCCCTCGTGGGTACAGAAGGCAGTTTTAGGCACATCTTCAATCTTCATTCTGATTTGATGGTAGCCCGATCGCAAGTCAAGTTTAGAAAACATCTCAGCACCATTAAACTCATCTAATAATTCATCTATATTAGGAATGGGAAACTTATCTTTGATGATATCTTTGTTGAGAGCTCGATAATCAATGCACATTTGCCAACTTCCATCTGCCTTCCTCACTAAGAGGACTAGTGAAGAGTATTGACTTTGACCTGGTTTTATGATCCCAGCCTTCAGCATTACCCTGACCAGCTTCTCAATTTCTTCTTTCTGATAGTAGGGGTATCGATAAGGCCTAACACATATTGGCATAACTGCTTCTTGGAGTTGGATCTGATGGTTGTGTCTCTTTGGAGGTGGGAGTCTAGTGGGTTCAACAAACACTATTTTGAATTAATTCAAAACAGTTTGTAAGGTAGGCTCTACTAGTGCTCCTCTTGGACTATCATTGATCTTCATAAACTGGAGCCATATTCCTCTCCCTTCTACAAGGGTAACCTTGCTCAGACTATGTTTTTCCTTAATAGCTTCCTTGGTCAACCTCAAGCCTTGCAGAAATAATTTATCTCCATCCACAAAGAAACTCATACTTAAATCAACAAAGTTCCACTGAATAGTTCCCAAACTTCTTAACCAATCTACCCTTAACACAATATCACACCCACCTAGGGTCAATAAGAACAAATTAGCTAAAACTTTATAGCTTTGCATCTTTAAAAGAACCGCCTTACAACAACCTTGGCAAGGAAGGGTGTCCCCATTAGCAACTTGGATTCCCAATTGGCCTTCCTCCACTTGTAGTTTTGCCCTCTTTGCCACATTCATGTCAATAACTATGTGTACTACCGGTATCAATGAGAACAATAACTAAACATGTCCCAATTTTCCTAACTAATCTCATAGTTTTGGGAGAAGGTGCCCCTGTAATGGCATGCAAGGATATGCCCAATCGATCAGCTTGTTGGACTACAAGTATATTCTCTGTATCAGGTTGAATAAAATGTCTCTTCTTCTTCCTATTCTTCTTCTCCCTCCTCTTTGAATTCCATTCCCTCGAGTAAGTATAATTTGAGCCTGCTGCATTTGTGTCCTTGATGATACTTTTCATCACAAATATAACACAGACCTTTTTCCGTTCTTTCTTGCATTTGGTCAGGACTTATACGCCTTACAGGATATGGGTTTCTTCTGTAGAATGGCGGGTTATATCTTAGTTGTTCGGGGGGTGGAAGTTTAAATGCTGGGTTTGGGGCTAGTAATTTAGGTATAGGATTTTGTCCAGGTAGTCTGAGAGGGGTGGCTCTGAATGAGGGTGTATATGGGTTGTTTTGGCTTGGAGTGTTTCAATGAGGGAAATGTTTTCTAGTCACTTCCTCTTCTTGTAGCTGAGCCAAACCAAAAGCAGAAGCAAGAGTATTTGGTTTGAACATGGTAACAATAATTCGCAATTCATCTTTTAAACCATTTAGAAAGGTGCTTATACGAAACTCTTCACTTACCCCACTTATTTTATTAGATAGGGACGTCTCAAAATTTATTTGGTAATCCTCGACGCTACTTGTCTGCCTCAATTTGGTGAATGCTCCTACTAGATCCTCATATGTTGAAGGTCCGAATCTGGTGCGGAGAGCCTCCAAGAGGTCACCTCATCTGGTTTTTGAGCTGGATTCTTGCAACCAATAATACCAAGTCAGTGCCTTCCCTTCCATGTGAAAAGAAGCAATTTCCAGCTTGTGGTTCTCTAGGGTCTCAAAATAATTAAAAAATTGTTGCGCCTTTAAGATCCATTTGTTGGGATCTCCCTCATCCAAACAAGAAAAATCCAATCGACGAGATCGAGCTTGAATTCCTCCATGTCCATCAAACAAAGGATTAACATTTACTTTGACACTATTAGAAGTCCCTTCCACTGAATTCGTTTTAGTTGTAATTTGTACCAAGCAATCATAGATTGATGCCAAATTATTCAGTTGTTGTAGCACTCCTTCAATTAGCATTTCATGCTTGGATTGCTTTTCTTTTAGGGTAGTGGTTGCCCCTAGTAAATTGTGTACTGCTTCAGATAATTGGGATAGCCTTGTTCCCTCAGCAATGTTGCAGGAACACCTACTTTGATATCAACTTGTTAAGCCCCAAGAATTATAAATGAATTATGGCAATTTAAAGAGCCAGGAAAACCTTTACAGATGCACACGACACAATTAAAATTCAAAGGATATTTTTTATTTCTAATATTCTTGTTTTTTATAGACATTTTACATACTTGCAATAAATAGTAAATAACTGACTCTCTTAATTAGCATTTAATTAAAAATAACTGATTCATTGTTACAAATTATAAATTACATAACAACTGAATTGAAAATATACATAATAGAAAAATACCCTTTAATAATTAAGTAATTTCTTAGCTTATGTGGCCTTATTTTACTTAAATATTTTGGGTGTGTAACTGGTATAGCCAAGATGCATTGAAGTTTTAACAAGAAAGAAATTATCAAATATTTTTTAGAAACTTTTCTAAACTTCTTTTGTTTTTATCCTGAATCAACAACGTCTATATTACTTTGATTAATACGAAAATACAAGGCTCTGATTGCAGATGAGGTAGTCGAAAGAGAAGACGAATTCAGGGCTTCGTTTTCAAACTAGACTTCGAGAAAGTGTTTGATTCAGTGACTTGGGGTTTCTTCAGAATACGAGATACATGGGTTTTTGAAAGAAATGGCTAAACTGGATTTCTCTGTACATCACAACTTATAGGATACCGATGGGTCCCTTATTCCATAGTTTCATGTTTCCAAATGAATTTGGCAGGGAGACATCCATCACCTTTCCTTTACGATATAGTAGCTGAAGGGCTCTCCGTGTAGAGCAGGCGAGTGTGGTCTATTTATGGAATCAAGTTTGGGGATAATCTATCAAGCTTACCCCATCGTTGCACGTTCTAGACCACTCTTTACATGGCAGCCTGTGATTCAGAAGGTATCGCCTGTTATCTTAAAAAAGTAAGTTGTTATCTTTAGGAGGAAGAATCTGCCTAATAAAGTCCGTTCTTGCTAGCACTCTATGTCTCTCATCAAAATTCGTAGTGTAATGGCAAAAAAAAAAGCTTGTTGCAAAACGTAGTTTCCTCTGGAGTGGTGTTTGTGATCGAAGGAGTATTTGTGAATTAGCTTAGAAGGTTTTTGCGAGGCCTGAGAAGTGTGACGGGTAAGGAATTGGGTCGTTTGCAGGGAAAAACAAAGCCCTTCTATTTAAATGGATCTGGAGATTTAGCGGTGGACATCTCTCCGGTGTGCTGGACTTTCTTCTGCAAAAATTATCTCCTGGCCGGAAAATCATAGTAGTTCTAGCCAATGCTCTAATCTCATTAGGGATAGGGTTAGATTTGTGGTCGGATATGGCAGCAAGGTTCACTTTTGGACTGACCACTGGACTGGGGACGCAGCACGTAGCATTACATTCCCAACTCTTTTCTCCCTTGCTCAAAAAGGAAAATGCAAAGTAATAGAGGCTGCGAACTGGTCGGGTTTTGAGAGGAGAACTGCTAGTAGTGGAGAAGGCGGTTGCGAGATTGGGAACGACTGCTAGAACAACAGGTGATGAGCCTGTGTAAATTGCCTGACAATGCTATTTATTTACGGATCGATAGACATGGTTAAGTTCAAAAAAAGATATGAAATGCACAGAATATTTGGTATGATTAAAAAATATATAGTTTTTAATACTGTTGGATCATATTTAAATTTAACCAAGAGGTTTCCAAGACTTAGTTTTATAGGAGAAAGGGCAAATAATTGGTATGATGACCAGCAAGCCTTTAAATTAGATTCTATAATTCAGGCTAATTTTACTATTTTCTCTTTATTTTTTTATTTTTTTAGGATTTTATATTGCATTCTAATTGAGAATCATCGGTTTTTGAAATTTATTTAAAGAGTTGTGAATTTTTTTAGAAAAACATAAAGCTTGAAAAAAAAAATTCTACAATAAAATTTTAGATCAAGGTTTTTTATGTGTATGATTTTATTTGACAGAATTACATGTTGCTTCTATATGATTCAACAAAGAAAAGAAAGGATCATTTTGTATAATACATGGACTAATTCAAACAAATTAATTTTGTATCCATTTTCATAAATCGCAAAATAGGACAAAGGGGTAAAGACAACATATGTATTAACATTTAATCGATTACCGTTCTCCATTATTATTCTCAAAATAAAGAAAATTACAGTTTAAAACATTTGTCAGCGCTCGTAAAAAAAAAACTTTAACTTGATCACGACATATATTAGCTAAAAATAAAAGCATGCATATGACATTCAAAAATTAAGTGACACAAAAGGGCAAATCACATCATTTATAATTTATATATTATCTTATAATTTTCCTTGGCTCTTGAAGTTTAAAAGAGAAGAATAAAAAATAGAAGGTGGTGTGCCTGTAATTTAGCGTTATGTTTTGGAAATGTTTCTGAAAAAAATTCAATTTTTTTATATAATTTTTTGCTTTAAATTAATATTTTTAATATCAAAATGTGTTTTGAAAATGTTTCTGAAAAAAATTCAATTTTTATATATTTTTTTTGCTTTAAATTAATATTTTTAAATCATTTTGATATGCTAATATAAAAAAATAATTTTAAAAAATTAAAAAATATATTAATTTGATATGTTTTAGAATAAAAAAAACACTTTGAAAAATAATCATTACCACACTCACAAACACACTATCAACTTGATCCATCATGTGAACTCGCCACATGAGGTCTCATCATTTGCCAATCCTACCTAATTGGTGCCAAAGAAAATGGCAGCATAACCATCTAGTAAGTGGTCTAGTAGTAAGAACTTGGGACCAAGAAGTTTGTTCTTTCTATGATTTTAAATTTAAGCCATGTGGTTGCTAATATGATGGCTACTGGAGGTTTATATGGGCATTAACTTCAAGACCTGTGGAATTAATTGAGGTACACGCAAGTTAGTGCCAACACTCACGTTAATAATAATAATAATAAAGACAGCATGATCAATTAATCATCATCAAATTAGCTGGAAAAAATATACCTTAAATAACTCCTCTCTTTTTTTTAAGTAATTCTAAATATTAAGAAATTAAATAAATATATGTGGATTTTTTTTTTAACAAACTAATACTCTAATATCATCACGAGTCAGTCGTCTCCTTTCTTCTATTTTCACCTCTCCAATCTCCCAGGAATCAAAGAGAACAATATTGTAAAACTGGCTAATATTAAAATGTTTATCTAACTAGCAAATCTACCTAGTAGTACATGATACGAGGAGGTAATATCTTGATTCTAAATTTTCTTCTTATTGTAATACATTGAACTTTTTCATAGCACGAAAGGTTTATTAGACCTATCTGTATATAGTATTAAAATAATAATCCAGTTTATTTAATTTTGATTTAAAATCTCTATTTTACTTCTACTCAAAGTGATGACATCTCCTTTCATTAAATCCAATTACCCCCCCCCCCCTTTCCATATTATCCTTGGATTTGGTCACGAAGCTAGATCTAGCAGTCTTAGATCTGACAGTCAAATCAAACAAAGTAATATTTTTTAACTGAAAAATACAAAAAATAATGACTCATGGTATTACAGTACCATCCATAATACAAACATTTTATATCTATAATATCATCTGCAGTACATATACAATATTTTTTCTGTATTTTTTAAAGCATAGTATGATGTGTGCTTATATAGTTTAATTAAGATTCCAGGGATAAAAGTCAACAAGCTCTTAAGAATGGGGTGAGATTCTACTTCAACAAAAAGATTCACCGGGATTCCTCTCCATTACTGCCCCGCAAGACAGGTTTAGGGCTAGTCTTATAATAATTAATGAAGTTTTTCCAGCTTGAACATGTCAAGCTGCCCGCCCCCCCCCCCCCCCCCTCCTTCCCCGCTCCCCATATTATCCTTGTATCTGGTCACGAATCTAGATCTAGTAGTCTTGGATCTGACGGTGAAATCAAATCAAGTAATATTTTTTTACTGAAAAATACAAAAAATAATGCCTCATGATACTACAGTACCATCCATAATACAAACATTTTATATTTATAATATCATCTGCAGTACATATACAATATTTTTTCTGTATTTTTTAAAGCATAGTATGATGTGTGCTTATATAGTTTAATTAAGATTCCAGGGATAAAAGTCAACAAGCTCTTAAGAATGGGGTGAGATTCTACTTCAACAAAAAGATTCACCGGGATTCCTCTCCATTACTGCCCCGCAAGACAGGTTTAGGGCTAGTCTTATAATAATTAATGAAGTTTTTCCAGCTTGAACATGTCAAGCTGGCCACCCCCCCCCCCTCCTTCCCCGCTCCCCATATTATCCTTGTATCTGGTCACGAATCTAGATCTAGTAGTCTTGGATCTGACGGTGAAATCAAATCAAGTAATATTTTTTTACTGAAAAATACAAAAAATAATGCCTCATGATACTACAGTACCATCCATAATACAAACATTTTATATTTATAATATCATCTGCAGTACATATACAATATTTTTTCTGTATTTTTTAAAGCATAGTATGATGTGTGCTTATATAGTTTAATTAAGATTCCAGGGATAAAAGTCAACAAGCTCTTAAGAATGGGGTGAGATTCTACTTCAACAAAAAGATTCACCGGGATTCCTCTCCATTACTGCCCCGCAAGACAGGTTTAAGTTTTTCCAGCTTGAACATGTCAAGCTGGCCACCCCCCCCCCTCCTTCCCCGCTCCCCATATTATCCTTGTATCTGGTCACGAATCTAGATCTAGTAGTCTTGGATCTGACGGTGAAATCAAATCAAGTAATATTTTTTTACTGAAAAATACAAAAAATAATGCCTCATGATACTACAGTACCATCCATAATACAAACATTTTATATCTATAATATCATCTGCAGTACATATACAATATTTTTTCTGTATTTTTTAAAGCATAGTATGATGTGTGCTTATATAGTTTAATTAAGATTCCAGGGATAAAAGTCAACAAGCTCTTAAGAATGGGGTGAGATTCTACTTCAACAAAAAGATTCACGGGGATTCCTCTCCATTACTGCCCCGCAAGACATGTTTAGGGCTAGTCTTATAATAATTAATGAAGTTTTTCCAGCTTGACAGAAACCTTATTATTACAGGACAAGAACTAAACATGTCAAGCTGGCCACCTGCTTCCCCCCCCCCCTCCATTCGACGGTAACATATTATTGCTTGATATGACAATAAATAACTTTATTAACTAAGCTATTAATTTCGTTGACAATCATACAAATACAATTTTTTTTTCTTGGCCGAAGAATACATCAGCAAAACAACAAGAACCAAGCAAAAGAGACCCTGGAAAAAACTCCAGCCCCGATTGATGCCTTTTCCAGCTCTGGATATTGGGTCTACTGCTCATCAGATGTAGCTGTAATTAAGTTTTACAGTGCATCAAGCCTGGAGTGTTGGGTCTGATGCTCGCTAGACTGAGTCACAGATGAGCAGTGGTATATTCAGCCTAGATGCATTAGATTTGATGTTGCCCAAACATAAAAGATGATTAAATCTACCATCATTCATTTTGTAGATTTTTATATAAAATCAATGAAAATTTATTTCTCAACAAATAAAATTCATTAAATAAGTCTATATACTCCACCAAAATCATTAGATGTATTAATGTATTACATTTTACAATATAACTTAAAATATCACAAAAATAAAATTATACTTCTGTCTCTTTTCTTCATAAAATGACAAAACTCATGGGTTGTAAATATACCATAAGACCTTGAGAATAAAGATTTACAATTTTCATTATCTATTACATATATATTTTTATATCATCTCTTTTTAAAATATCATTATATTTTTTCTTTCTAAAAAGATACTTAATTAAGTATCGGAGAATCTTCATCTCCATAAAAAAAATCTCTTATAAGTAATGATCATAACAAGAACTTCTTGGTTTACTAAGCACTAAATACAAGTTATTATTCATTTGATTAAAAAAAAATAATATTAGAACTAATTGATTAAACAATTATCTAATCTAAAAGTTTTGTTGTTATTTTTTAAACTTCGAAAGAAATAATTTTTATTTTCACCGGCGATGTTTTTTCTATCCCAATAAAATAATTAAATGTTATCTTGAAGCTATAACGGAGAGGAAACACAAAAGTAAAAGTAAGTTAACTAGCAACCAAAAAGGTTTTCCTTTCCATCACTCTCTTAAAACAAAGTCATATGGAATAAAATACAATGTATACTTTAAAATTAATTCCAACAAAATTTTGCTTTACGCGTATTTATGAATCCCATTGCGTCCATTTCCTTCTACAGCAGTCAGGCCTTTGCATATTGTAGGAAAAAAGAGCTCGTCAAATAGGAGTAGCAGTTGCTAGCTAGTCCTACCCCTCTAAAAACCATGGCTGCTCCTCCACCTAACCCAGTGCCAGTGGCGTACCAAGGAGGCTCAGCATCGGTTCCTGACTGGTTAAACAAGGGTGATAACTCATGGCAAATGATATCAGCCACCCTTGTTGGCCTCCAAAGCATGCCAGGACTTGTAATCCTCTATGGAAGTATTGTGAAGAAAAAATGGGCAGTCAATTCAGCTTTCATGGCCTTATATGCTTTCGCTGCTGTTGTACTCTGCTGGGTGGTTTGGGCCTACAAGATGTCTTTTGGAGATAAGCTCTTGCCCTTTTGGGGTAAAGCAGGACCTGCCTTAGGCCAGAAGTTTTTAATCAAACAAGCTGTACTGCCTGCGACCACACAGTTTTATGAAAATGGTGAAGTGGAGACTGCAGTGATTGCGCCATTTTATCCCATGGCTTCCATGGTTTGGTTTCAGTGTGTGTTTGCTGCAATCACTCTTATTCTTTTGGCTGGATCAGTCCTTGGAAGAATGAATTTTAAGGCTTGGATGGCTTTTGTGCCTCTATGGCTAACTTTCTCTTACACTATTGGAGCCTTTAGCTTGTGGGGTGGTGGATTCTTGTTTCACTGGGGTGTCATGGACTATTCCGGTGGCTATGTTATTCATCTTTCTTCAGGGATTGCTGGCTTGACTACTGCCTTCTGGGTTAGTTTTTTTATCTTTTTTTTTCCCCTATTCTCTTTGTCTTGGAGCATATGTACATATGCCTTAATGTAAATTGTAGTACAAAATGCATGTCAGGTCTCTCTTTTTTGTTTCATGTATTTGAACTTTGACTGCTCAATTAGAAATTTCTTGCTTCCTTGGAAAATATTGCATAGAGTACCTTTTCTTGGTACAAGAACATTTTCAGTGAATATTTAATCTCCAAGTTCTTCAGATCCTTGAGTTAATTGTTTTTGTGATTTGAGCAGAAATTTACCAACCTGTTTTTCTTTAATATTTAGAGGTTATATTTCTAAAAGTTTAGATGATGGTACGTATAGTTCATCGCTAAAAGATAAAAGCTTCTTCACTCCATGTTCAGTACTGAAACGTGTGAAAAATGTCACTAATAGTAGTAAAGCCCATCCATGATTTCTTTTTTTCTCTAAATCAGAATGAATATGAGGAGAAAAATTTTAGTGGAATATTTTTCAACTCAGCTAAAAGAAATATTGAGTATCGAGTTCATCTATGTTAAATAAATCGTGTATAGTATTAGCTCAAGAAACAGGTAAGCTCTCTCTTAAATTAGTGGTTCATCTCCTTCATGGCAGGACATGAATTCATGATGATTAGTATAAATAACAATATTATAATTCAGGATCAATATTTTTGATAGTTGACCAAGAATAGTATGGTGTGTGTACATAAAGGTTATAATAGACTATTTTTTGTTTTGTTCTTGTAATTTCTTCCATGACATGAGAAGAATATATTAATTGGTGGGATGGTGAGAGATTTTCCTTGTAAATGATGCAGGTAGGTCCAAGATCAACAAAGGATAGAGAGAGATTTCCACCAAACAATGTGCTGCTAATGTTAGCAGGGGCGGGGTTGCTATGGATGGGATGGGCTGGATTCAATGGCGGAGATCCATACACAGCCAATATCGACTCTTCCATGGCTGTCCTTAACACGAACATCTGTGCAGCTACTAGTCTTCTTGTATGGACCTGGCTAGATGTCATTTTCTTCAAGAAACCTTCTGTCATTGGTGCTGTTCAGGGCATGATTACTGGCCTTGTTTGCATTACCCCTGGTGCAGGTATATAGTTCTTACTCCTTTTTTTCCAGCTGAAGAGATGCTTTTCAAGATCTTGTTCACATGAAAGGCGTTGACTTCTTTGTTGGACTTGGAGCTAGAATTAAGTATGCAATAATCTCTTTCTTTTAATCTTGTCACACCTAGCGGTAGTTGACTTTTTTTTTTTTTCATCTTTTTGTGCACCCTCACTTAACAAACTTGATAGTATAATTTAACTTGATAGATCATATTCTAACCTTAAAAGATTTTTTATGGATTTTTGTAGTCCTAAATCTGGTTTCACGGGTTAGAAAGTCATTGATTTTATAACATAGTCTTCAGATTTTATAATTTGTATATTTTTCAGGTCTTGTTCAAGGATGGGCTGCCATAATCATGGGAATTCTATCCGGTAGTGTTCCATGGTTCACCATGATGATTGTTCACAAAAGATGGGCACTAATTCAAAAGATTGATGACACACTAGGTGTGTTTCACACCCACGCTGTTGCTGGCCTTCTAGGAGGAGTTTTAACAGGCCTTTTTGCAGAACCTCAGCTATGTGCCCTATTTTTGCCGGTGACAAACTCAAGGGGAGGTGTCTACGGTGGTTCTGGTGGAATCCAAGTATTCAAACAACTAGTTGGCGCTGCTTTCATAATTGGATGGAACGTTGTTGTTACATCGATTATTTGTGTAGGGATAAACCTTGTGATACCATTGAGAATGTCTGAGGAACAACTGCTTATTGGGGACGATGCTGTGCATGGTGAAGAGGCTTATGCATTGTGGGGTGATGGAGAAAAGTACGATTCAACCAAGCATGGAGATACCGCAGATGCACTTTCTATGGAGCCCAAGTTATAAACTCAAGTGTTGTAGAGAAGGGGACGGCAGTATATTAATTGTTTGATGATTAATTTACTTTAAGAAACGTTTGAGCTAAAATTAAACCTCGTGATTGTATTTCTTTTCTGGTCTTGAATAAAGACTTTGTGTTGTAACTTGTTGACATTTTGTGTATTTGGTTTTGTATTTTCTACAAAAATATTATATTTTTATTATGTTTTAAAAATACAAAATAAAAATTATAACTAGTTTATGATTATCAATTAGGATTTGATAATAAAAAATTCAATAATACCATAAAAATTAATTTGTTTAATTAATAGTTGGGGTATGAATTTTAAAACATAATACATACTCTCGGTATTAAATTAAATGAATTAACAACAATTAATATTAGAAATTAGTGGTAAACTTTATTATTTGATAGTATAAAATTATAATATAAATTATATCCTCAAATATTAAAGATATAAAGTAGAAAATAAATGAAATACTAAAATCTGAGCCCTAGAACAATTAATTCTTAGCACAGTAAGGTAGAGACTTCCTCACAAAGGGAGAGCTGTCTTGAACCTTAGATGAGACCAATGAATAGAAAAACAATAAATTGCACTAGAGGTGATTTGTCTTTCCTTTGCACAACTAGTTCCCTTACTCAAACTCTCACAAACCATTAGGTTTTCTAGTTACCATGATACTAAGTGGAGATTCCTTGAAAATTATAATTTTATGATTAATCTCAAAACCCCTTGATTCAAGAGGCAGACCCGCAATTCAATGTTTTGCACGCCACAACACTGGCCAAGAGCTTTTCCTTCTGATTTTCACTCTATTGATTATAGACACTAAAATTTTTACAAGTCTAGACTATGATCTAAAGCTCTTTTTGACCAAACGAATTCAATTTATTTAGGCTTACGCCTAAATTAAATTTATTGGGTTTAGGCCCAAATTAAATTAAAACTCAATCCAAATATGTTTTATAGTTCTTACTTTAATATGCTTCTAACTAAAGGTATTTTAAGTAATTTTCATATCAATTTTTCTAAAATATCCTTCGGATAAAGGACATTTAAGGTAAATTATACAAAGTCAGTCTATAAATAGACAACAAAGCCACCAAATCAAACATAACAAGCATACAAAAATAACAATAAGAAGAAGCACAAGAAGGACAACATACAAAGACTCAAGACCAAGCACAAATACATGGAAGTTCTCTCAAAGAAATTCAAGTCCATCAAGAAAGTAAAGTATCAAAGTCTTTTCCTTCATCAAATCAATGAAGCAACAAATCAAAATCTTTTCCTTTATTAAATCAAATCAAGTTAAGATATCACATGGTTAAAGATTTCAAACTCTTGTGAATAATCTTCATCTTCATCAAAGTCCTTTTTTTCATCAAATCAATCAAGGAAGCCAAGGATCAAAATCATTTCCTTTTTCAAATCAAATCAAGTTAAGATATCACATAATTAAAGTTTTCAGGCTTGTGTGAATAATCTTCATCATGTCAAGTCAAATCAAGTCATTCATCAAATCCATTCAAGTTAAGATTTCACACGGTTAAAACGTTCGAGGTTATATGAAAAATCTTCATTTTCATCATGTCAATTCACATCAAGTTAATATTTCACATGGTAAAAGTTTTTGTTTTGTATGAATATCTTCTCATCCAAAACAAGATCCAGATTTGACTGATGATTAGAGGATTTGTGCATGTGAAGAACACTTTAAGAGAGTTTCCACTTTTTCTAGTAATAAAGTTCAATATTATAATTTTGACACTATTTTAATGTATTTTTAATACGCGAAATTTTGTGTACAAATTTTTGGCACGCTTGGTGGGATACTCTTTTCCTCTCATCTCTCGAGTTAACAGATATACTATTCAAAATAGAAAACATGGAGCTTAAAAATAGTTCTCCGATCAATTCTCAAGGTGTTGAAGTTGATGCTTTGTCAGCCACTCGTCTAAGGAATCAGTCTAGAAATTCCAAGTTGACCTCTCCACTAAGAAAATCCTCTAGAAGAGAAAAGAAAGAAAAATATTTCCTCAAAATATAAGTTTGGAAACTCTCCCTTTTTAAATTTACAAAAAAGGATTGAGATTCCACCATAAGTCTCAAATCCAAGCATGCAATTGAAGTCTGGATTTCATTCTACGACTTATTCCAAAAAAATATGAGAAGATTATTCATCCTCATCTAACTCTGACTTTTAAATGCTAGTTATGGTTGTCATAACATGCACAATGTTGAACGATGAGTCTTCCTTTTGATATGTGTTGAAAGGAAATGAGTTTTGGGTTTAATCATAAAATTATGAGTATAAGTTTAGAAGTCATCACCTAGTATTATGGTTATTAGAAAACCTAATAATTTACGAGAGTCCGATTAAGAGAATAGTTGTGTAAGAGAAAGATGCATCATCCTCTATGCATCCTACCTAAGGTAAGTTGCATTGTTGTTTGATTGTTATTCTAAGTTGTATTTCTATCCATTGGTCTTGTTTAAGGTAGATCTCTCTTTGTGAGGAATTCTCTACCTTATTGTGTTAAATCCTAACCATTCTAAGTGTCAAACTTATTTATTTCTTGGATATAGCTAAGTCCTAGCATTTTGAATAACAAAATAAGTTTTATGGATTTTTTTCTACTTTGGTCAAACCCTGTAGGATAATCATAAGTTGATTACAATACTTATTTTGCATTTATAAAATATGATAAAAATGATTTTATTTCTTTTTAGAAAATATACATGAAAAACTTTTAGGATGTGGTCGTATGTAGGATTTGTATCTTACATTGTAAATATACAACTTGATATTATGCAAAATTATTGGAAAAACATGCGGGGGTCCCACAAATGTTTTTAAAATGCCATTTGAAAATTTTGAATTTTTTAATATATTTTTTAATTTTTTAATATTATTATATTATTATTAAATATATTGGACTTAACTCGGCCCAACCATTTGGGTTGGACCCAGTCAGGTCGGGTGGGGTCGATTAATGACTCATCAAATCTATCTCTCTTTTTTCTGGGAGGCTGAACTTACCCCAAGCAACAAGTTCAACCCGACTTACATGGTTGCTGGCCTAGCCCAGCGACCATATGAATTAATTATGTTGCATACAGAATGAATTATCATTTTGCATGCAGCAACCGTGATTAATGCAGTGAAAATGAAAAATGAGAGAAGAAGACTACCTGGCGTGGAGGGTGTAGTTGCCGTCATTGGTCTAGCATGAGGATGGTGGAGGCATTGGTAGCTCACGGTGGGGCTGGAGTTGTTGCTAGCAAGGAGGGATGGTTTTTATTGTTGGAAGAAGAAAATTATGGCAAAGAGGGAAAAGTTTATAGTGGTTGCTCTTGTTGCCGGTGAGAAGATGAGTTGGTAGAGGAGGTTAAGTTGTTGTTATTCATGGTGGTGCTGAGGTGGTGGTCGCTGAAGAAGTAGCAAAATGAGAGGAGAAAGAGACTGGTAGAGAGAAAAAGAAAAAACTAGGAAAAAAGCTGATTTTGTTTTTCAAACTTTAGCCTTTAATTTCTTCACTTTCAATGTCTGGAATCCACCTTTATTTATAGAGGGTTAAAGAGGAACACTTTATCTTTATTGGGGACAAATCTTGGCCCTTGATTTAATCTAGAAGGATCTCAACTATTGACTTAAAGTGGTCATCATAAACTGTTAAATTTTGATAGTTAAAGGTTGTCTGAGTTGGCCATTTTGGGGCGATATCGTGGTAGCTGTGGTGTCAATCAACCAGAAAGAACCATACCAGGATATAGTCAAATATTAAGCCATCATGGTGATATGTCTTTTGTCAAATTTGGTTAAGAGAGAAAGCATTAAATGCATTTAGAAAGTAGCCATCGGAGCAACTTTTTCGAGAGAAAAAAAAAGTGATGAACAGTAACTAGACGACATGTTGTCTAGTCCTTTCTTTTTTCTTTTTTCTTTTTTCTTTTTTCTTTTTCAAGACGGTGTCTTTTTTGGCTTTAAGGTTTTAATTTAGGAATTTGGTCAAAGTTCAATTTGGTCCTCCAGCTTTTGATTCCTTTCAGTTGCACCCGTGATTGGTCTAAAACTTTAAATTTTATACAATTTTGCCTCAATCGAACTACAACATCAACCATGAATTTTATTGCCTTTTTTATTTTGATTCTTGGTCATGGATTTATACAAATTGACCTTCAATTAACTATTAAACTTTCAAATCTCTTTAATTTCACCTTTGATTTTGATCAATTTAGTCCCCCAAAGTTCGACACCTTTTTCATTTTGGTCCTTGGTTGAAAATTTCTTCAATTTAATCCTTAATCAACCCTAAACTTTGATTTGTTGCAATTTTTACTCCCTGATTTGAACCAATTAACTTTATAAAAATTAAGTTTGGTCTTCTAAAATTCTAATTTTCTCAATTAAGTCTAAATTGGGCTTCCAAATTTAAGTTTTCATCAATTAATTCCTAAGAAAATTAATTTGATTCATTAAAGTATAATTAGGTCATTGCACTTAATTAAATCATTTAATCGGATCAAAATTGATTCTGAAACATAATTAAACTTTAAATTTGGTTCATGATTAAATCAAATAGGTATATTAAAAATCTAATTATGTTTATAGACTTAATTTTTATGCAAATTCATCCAATAATAATTTAATTTGACCTTAAATCTGCATTGTCTCTCCAATTTTGGGTATAATTAGGATCTCAATTCATTCAAAATTGTAACTTGATCTTCCTCTATATTTGAAATCCTCCTAACTTACTTTTGCCAAAATATCAATCTTCTTGCTATTATTATTTATTTTTATATTTTAAAAGGAAAAAAGATAAAATTTAAGGAATAACCAAAAAATAAGTTATGATAATGGTCATTAAGGAATCACTTTCTAAGGATCATGTCAATTAGATGTCTCTAGAAATGAAGGAGTTGAAAAGATCTGTTAAGGAAAAAGGATGCTTAAATGGCCATGTTAATAGAGCAACTGAAAAAACAAAATCCACTTGTTGAAAGCACTCAAAGGACTAAAGATATGTCTAGGAATAAAGCTCACCAATAACATTTAGAAAGCCAAGATACTCCTAAAAAGTAGCAACAACAAGAGTAACATAATCGAACAACAGTAAAATGCCCTAAGGGACACTGTTAGATCATTAGTGGGCTCACTTACTCTTCAACAACTACAACATCTGATTGCTGATACTATTCATGCTCAATATAAAGGTGCTCCTCAGTCCAGTCCCTAAAGGGAGTCACCTTTGACTGGTACACTCAGATTCCTGCTAGAAAGACAAATAGGTGGAACCAATTGGAGCGAGAGTTATTGACTTTCTTTTATAACACTTGGTGAACTGTAAGCTTGCTAGATCTTGCTTGTACTAAGCAAAGAAAAGAAAAGCTAGTCTTGGATTACATCGAGAGATGAAGGAACTTAGTCTTTACCTATAAGTAGAAGATAATTGAAGCCTTTTCCATAGACATATGTGTCCATGAAATATGGTGAGAGTTGTTATATAGTCTCCAAAGGAACATGCCATTCACTTTTGAACAACTCGCTACAAGAGCCCATGACCTAGAGATCTAAATATTATGGCATGATCATTCAAGTGTCCAAACTCAACAACATAGACGATGTCTTTGTTTTCACCAAGTAATGCTAATAGGTTTATTAAACATACACTCTTTTCTTTTAGAAATGATTATTCAATAGTTGATTGGTTATCCGTAGTGAAAACTAAACCTAGGGGTTGAGTCGAAGTTGTTTAGGATGACAACGATGAATTACTGTGGGAGATGATGTCTTTCAACTTGGTGGGTTAGTTAATCCATATTGAGTTGCTTTGTCTAATAACTTAAATAGCGATGGATAAATAGGAGTTGAATGATGTTTTGAGCTCCAATGAACATACACAAGTCAATGAAAATGATAACAACAAAATCAACATACAAGATTGCGATAAAGATGAGGACGAGTCAATTGGCGAAGAAGAAGAGAATTCTCATTAATTTACACAACACGAATGTATAGTGCCATTAGCTATAATGTAATATTTATGGACAAAATTCACCTCAATGTAATGAAAATGATGTTAATTTATTATTAAATGATAAGGAATATTTAGTTTATTATTATGATGTGAACTAGTGTTATTGTGTTGTGTCTGCAATTGTATATTTAAGTATTTACGGGATGGATAGATAGGGAATATATATATATGATTTGGCATCATACATTGTTTTATACTAATGAAAATAACAACAAATTGTACATTACATACGAGCATACCGAAGGAATATATCTGTCAGTATATTCAAAAGTCTATGAGAATTGTTCTTGTCGCACCCGACATCACGACGGCCTTAAAAATAATTCTCGATTATGAAAAAAGAATAGAAAATGTCTTGTTTAAGGAATCGTCACCTGGTATTATAGTCACTAGGAATTCTAACTGGTCAACAAAGATTCTATGGCTCGGGATTGGTTATGTAAAAAGGAAGATATTATCACCCCTTCAACGTTCTGCTTAAGGCAGACTGCATTGCTGGTTTTGTCTTAAATTGCTAAATATTTATTAGTTTACACTATAATAATTTGCTTATAATATTCTTGACTCTAGCGTCAGTGAATATTCAACTACGAATATCTCCAACTCTGGCGTTGATAAATATTGCATAGCTATAAAATAAATTAGATCAATATTTTTTATTCCCTACTCTAGTGCCAGTAAATAAATAAATAAATAAAAATAAATTTATTTTTAAGAATGCACATTTTTTTTTTCTAGCTAAATAAAATACAATGAATAAAAATAATAAGCCTGGGTGGGCAAAAGAAGAAGAAGCACGTGTGAAGTAAATTCACACGTGCATGAATAGTGTGAAGGTAAATAAATTACCTTCACACTGCGTTTGGAAGACTTAATTGAATGCAGAGAATGGAAACTTACCTGTGCAGCGGAGAACGGCGCCGAAGACGATGGCGCGGTGGTTGTTTGCTTTTGTTTCCCGATGTAGCTCCAGTGTCTTTTGGATTGTTCTTTTTCTGCAGGCGCGAAATGGTTGCTTCTTTGTTTTTCCTTCCTTCTCTGTTTTCCTTTTTCCCCTTTGAGATTGTGTTTGGGAAGGAAAAACTTTTGGTCTCTGCTTTCGAATTCCCCTGCTCTGGACGAAGGCTAAGATGGTAAGGGTCCTGGAACCGGGGGTTGGCTGGACCCAAGCTTCCTCGGGTTCTTTGCTTTGTTTTTGCTTTGGTTCTGCCTCTGTTTTTCTGGGTTTTTGTTTTTCTGCTTCTCCGTGTTTTTTCGTTATTTCCCCCTGTATGCTTCCCTATTTTTCTCTATTGGGCTCTTTGAATTTTTGTTCTAGGTCTCCAGTGGCTTTTCCGTTATGCCCTTTCTTCTCCCCTCCTTTTTTCGTGCGTGGACTATCTCTGGCTTTTATAGCCAGAGAACAATGTCGTTTCTTCCAGCCATAAATTGTGTTAATTGCAGGTGTAATGGTGGGAGCGGTGGTGAGCAGTTCGCTTCAGTCGGGAAGAAGATGAACAGTAACGGGAAAACGACGCCGTTTTTGTTGTTTAATGGCTGTTTGCATTTTAGACCTTGAATTTTTGACAATTTCGTAATTAAGCCCCTAGTTAAATTGTAATTCGACCCCTACATTTCGGCGCCTTTTACAAGTTAATCCCTGGACTTTAATCTGTTGCAATTATGCCCCCAATTAACCCCAAACTTTGGTATTTTTTCAATTAAGCCCCTGATTTCATTAATTAAATTAATTCCAAGTTCAATTAAGTCTAAAAACTTATCAATTCTCCAATTAAGCCCTTGATTTGATTAATTAAATTAATTCCAAGCTTAATTAAGTCTCAAAATTTGTCAATTCTCCAATTAAAACCCTTGATTGGATGAATTAAATTAATTTCAAGCTTAATTAAGTCTCAAAACTTGTCAATTCTCCAATTAAAACCTTGATTGGATGAATTAAATTAATTCAAAGCTTAATTAAGTCTCAAAATTTATTAAGTATGTCAAAAATTTAATCAAATCTTTAAACTTCCAATCATGTTGCCCTTAACCCAAATTTTAATTCATTCTTCATTTATTTCATTTTACTTGTTTTTCCAACATTATTATTATTATTTCATCATTTTTTTTTCTTTTCAGTAAATAAAATAATAATAATAATTAAAATTAAATGATAAAAAATTAGGTTATGATAGTTCTCGTTCACCCTGGCACTATTCATGATGTTCATTACATATGGGTATGCTGACAGAATATATTTATTGGTACATTCCAAAGACAATGAGAACTATTCCCCTTCACCCTCACATTGTTCACGATGTTCATTACATACGGGTAAATTAACTAAATATGTTCGTCGGTATATTCCAGAGACCGTGAGAACTATTCCTCTTCTTCCTAGCACTATTTATGATGTTCATTGGATACGATATACCTATAGAATGCGCTCGTCAATATATTCTAAAGACCATAAAAACTATTTACTTCTTAATGCGATGATAATTAATGATCTTTGAGTGTTTAATTTTTTTTCAATGGAATCACCAATGAAATGAAAACTCATTGGTAATAGTTTGAGGGCTTTCTGAAAATTTTCATGCAAGTTGAAAATTTTCATTTGGCTTTACAGACAGAATCACAAATGAAAATATTAAAAATATTAGTATTTAATTGCCTGTCAGTAAAAACTAAAATAAAATACCAAAATCATGATAGACAAGGCTTCATCTTCTTCTTCCTTCTTCTCTCACACACCCGTTTCTATCTCTATCTCTTCTCCCTCTCCTTCTCACCCGAAATCATGCATTATGTTCTAAAGTAATCCTAAAGCATGTTATCTTTCTTCATTTTGCTTCTTATTTTTCTTATTTTTGGTTTATTAACAATGTCTTTTCTTTTTTCCATTTTTTTTAATTAAGAGCCAAAATAAAGCATGCCATTAAAGATAATTATTTTCCTTTCCTATTTCTTCTTTTTGTGTGTTTTTTCATTATTTTTGTTCAATTTTATCTTCTTAATAATTTTTTGAATTAATAAATGACATGAATTTTAGTTTTTATTGAAATATTTTTTGCATTATTTTATTGAATTTTAGTTAATTTGTTTTTCAAAGTTGTTGTTCAATTTCAATTAAATGTGTAAGATTAATTTTAATTATTATTTTTTTTAATCCATTTAGCATAAATCTTATTGTAAATTTAACATTAAAAATATTTTAACTTAGAAATAATTATGTTGAATTTTAGTTGTTATTTTAATAATTTTTGCATTATTTTTTTGAATTTTATTTGTTTTTTTTTTTCAATTTTGTTGTTCAATTTCATTTAAATGTGTAGGATTAATTTAAATTATTATTAGGAATTTTTGTAAATTTAGAATAATTTACTATAAATCTAAGATTAAAAATATTATTATGTAGAAATAAAGATTTTCTATGAAATTGAATTATACTAAATCGTTATAAGAAATTGAATAAAATCAACTTGTGTATTTTCATGTTTAAAATTTTGGGTAGTCTCCAGTAAAAGGGAGATGCTACCAAATGTTTTTTAAAAGATAGGAATCATTTGGTTTTTTTTATCTGTTAATTTGTGTAGATGCCTAGATGAAAATCTATTGCACTTCGCGAGGACATGATCGTTGCTAGTTCTTATTATAGCGATGTTGATGACCATGAGCCATTAAGTGTTAATCAAGAATATGCACCTGAGGCATAAGCATCAACTCATGACGCACGTGTTTGTCAAGTGTGTTGTCGTAACGTCGAGGACGGGTCCCTTCACAGTGGAATCCATTTACCTGCAAGTACGAGGCCCAATGGAAGAACGACCTTTCAATGTAAGTTTGTTTTACTTTCACAATAACATGTTTGATAATTTTTGAAAAAATAATATCATTTAACAAATGCAATTTCAAGTTTCAAGTTTACAAACATTGAAGTTGCGAGAACAATAACATTAACCTTTAAATCTTCGATGAAAATTCTATTATTTCAATGGAGCTAGGTTTCCATATGGAGAATCGGGACCAAGGTATTCACGGTTCCGTTACCATGCACACCGGTGGCTTAATTCCATTCGTTTTGCATACTAAATGGATGATAGGATGTTTTTTATTACATATATTTTATTACAGGCTACGGTTCTTGGACGCAAGCCAAGCCCGATAAAGCTTTTTATTGAAACGTATGTGCGGAGTGATAACCTCCAAAAAAAAGGTGCAATAGTTCGTTGATAGCCGAGCTCAATATTTTGTGGTATGTTGGTTTTCAATCCTTTTTTTTTTCTTAAGTTATTATTTTCTTAAATTTGATGATTTTTTTTCTTTTCAGGATACATATAACAATCGATTGAAGGAGAGATACGAGGACAATCCTTCTACTCATCCAAATATCGATTTAGATTTGTGGTTGGAGGTAGGATTCTCTAATGGACTCGATAGAAATTGAGTATGCGAACTCTCTAACACTACAACCGAGAACTTGTGAACGACCCGTAGTGCTTCAACCAATGAATGTTCATAATTATTTCCGAGCATGCAAACCCAGAGTTCATGATGATGTTAGACCAATGGGTACAAGCTCAAACAACCCATTTTAATGATAAATATGAGCGACTCAATGTTGATTATGAAGATGAGATCACAAAGGAGTGGTTCATATGCACCCTCTGATTGTGCTCGCGATCCCAGCGACGACCAACCTCTTTCTTCTTCTCCAGCACCACCACTATTTTAGATTTATTGTATTTGAACGTATAAATGTTTAGATTTGCAATAAATATTTGATTTTTATACTAATTTATTTGATTTTAATTATTTTTCTACTTTTATTTTATAACTATATATATACACACACACACACACACACATACTTGACAGCATTATTGATAACACAACTCCATTGGTATATATTTCAGAGAGTTGTAAAAAAATTACTGCAAATGTCACTACTACTATTAACGCTTCGATGAAATTACAGGTGATATTTTGTTAGTGATATATTCTATTTATCGATTGATATATTGACAGGCAAATAAAAACACCAATGATATTATATATGGTGTTTCTGTCGGTGATATGTAAAATTTACAATGGAATAAAGCAAGTAATTTTTTTGACGCACTTTATCTGTCTGTAAATCTATCGGTATTTTTATTACTAACGGACTCATTACAGTTCATAATTTATCGACTAAAGTTTGTTGGACATATTGTTTCCATCCATGAGTCCATCGGTAACATACACACCAAAAAACAGCTAGTGTAAATACCGATAAAAAATTTTGTTAATAAAATTGTTAAATATTATAGTGTATAAAAGATATGTTTTGCCAAACATTACTAAAGAAAGTTTAATGAAGGTGGAACCAACCAGATGAGGATCTTCTAATGAAAAAGCTATGCATGAGCATGATGATTGTCATATGTAGGCGAGAGGTGCTGGGAGGTTGTTGGAGTCACCACTTAGTTGTTTTTTCTAGAGTCGCTAGGAAACTTGGGTTTATTGGTTTTATCAGATATTATAAGGGTAAGGGATTGGTTGCGACTAAGGAATGTATTAGCACTCATGGCACAACTTATCTGAGATAAGCTGCTTTGTGCAGTTTAGAATGTGGTTTAAAGGTTTCTTATGGGTTCTTAATTGATAGTCTATTATTGGCTTAGAATTGGGATTTATTTATGTGAATAAATTTGATATTTGAGAATTTATTATGGGCTCATGCACCCAAATAAATTCTTATGAGAAGGCTTTTCTATAATTGATATTGCAGTAAAAAGAAAAAAAAATACTCTCAATTAAAATCGGTGAATATTTAGAATAACTCTGAAAATTTTCTAGTCAATTCTTGATATTCAAATATCATCCTCACTCGTAGATCCAACATTCCATACTATAATATTGACCATTAATTTTCATGAATTAAAAAAATTATGTGTTTGAAATATTTGACAAATTCTTATGGATCCTATAAACTGGTTATTAAATCCAAAATAAATACTAAAAAAACAAAATTGTCATGTACTTTATTTATTTATTTATTATTATTATTTTCTGAAAAAATATATGATTTTTCCTATATATTGTTTTGAGAGAATTGATCATATGAAAATTATGTTTGTTATATATATATATATATATATATATATATATATATATATATATATATATATATCTTTGTTTTTTTTTTTTTAAGACCACATTTAGCAAAAACTTCTTGAAATGAAAACAAACCAAAAAGCCTAAATGGTGTTCGCCAAACATACCCTTAAACCAAATAAACATTCAAAATCAAACCAGACAAAACCTAAAGGATTGGCATGGCTTCAACTAGAAACAAACCAAAAAATAAAAACCAAAACCAAAACCAAAATAGATTAAACTAAGAAAAAAAAACTTAAAAATCTTTCAAAAAAAAAAACAGATTGAACACATGAAAAACAAAGAACATGAAGAACATTCATTGAATATTCTATAAACACAACTCTCAAACCAGACCAAATCAGAACAAAAAAAGGCATTGTTTTATTTGGGATCATGCATAGAACAAGAATTAGGGTTTCATTTCCTTTGATTATCATCAAATCAACACGATTTTGTTAAGGATAGATTTTGATTCAAAACTGAAACCCTAAGATTAAAACCCACTAAAACATGTTATTAATGCATAAAACTCTGAGATTTTTTTTACTAATAATGACAAACAAACTCTCGTAAACTAGAATTTAATCAAAACAAGTTCTAAAACTAGTACCTAAGACAAACTTAATCAGAATCTACAGAAACCAAAACCCAAAATACCAAATCAATCCTAAAATGATCATTTTAGGCGTCTAAAACATGTTTCTTATACTCCTATAAACTATATTATTAATGATGAGTATAATTAGAACAAAACAAAAAACAACAAAACTAAAAAAAAAAAATACATTAATTTTCAATCTAAACACTGTCAATTCAATATAAAAGGCATGCTTAAACAATATGGGCTTTAAAATTCATATTTTGTCATTCTATATGACTAAACCACAACTCCAAAACTTGGAACCATGTGCTCATTAAACGAAAAACACATCTTCTTGTTGCCATATTTGGCATTTATTAAATCAAACAAACATGTAATATATATTGTATAAGGACCATCATTAATATGCCAAAAACATTCAAAATATTGCATTTAAACACAAGAAATCAATCCAGCAGGCCTCATGGACTCTACTTTCAAGGTTTGAATGTATATACCTTTTAAGCGTAAAACTCTCTAAATAATAATCAATTTCTGATGTTGCCTTCCTTTCCCTTTGATATCCAAACCTAAAAAAACAAAATTGAAGCTTCAAAATCATATTGGATTAGATTTCTTGCACCTTAACTAAAGTTTCTTTCTTCCTCTTCCTTTTTCTCTTTTTTTCTCCATTTCTCCTCCATTTCCTTGCTCTTTCTTTCCTCTCCTTTTATAGGCAGATTCAAAGCTTCTAGATGGGTTTGTTAGGGTTCTAACAAACTAAAACTAAGTTAGTTTTTCCACAAAATCAATAGTTTTGGGTTAAGGTGATTTTGTAACAAACTTAGAGGCCAAGATGAGATTTTTTTTTTTTGGCCTTTAGATCTAGAGAGAAGGGTTTTAAACCCTTGATAGGAACCCTCTGCGGAGTTTTTTATGGGAACACACAAAAGAATTAGGTGGTTTTCTACAAATAGATGTCTCAGTCAAAGCTGATTGAATTGGTCATTTTCATGGCTTTTCCATAGCAACTCCAACGTTAACATTGTTTGAGACCGCCTAAACTTGGTTGAGGGGGTGCATAGCTTTTGATTGGATCCATTCTTGCTTAATGTAGAGGTTTATAGCTCTACATTCCTCCATTTGAAAGTGTCCACTCAATCAGCGTAACAACTAAAATTGTAGTGATGAATGACTAGTGAAAAGATGTTGTGGAGATCAATGAAGAATATAGGATGTAAGCATATGATTTCAAAGACATGGGGTTATAAGGGGGGTGTATCTCAGTTAAATGGTGGTGCTTGCAGCCTTTGAAATGGCCAGAAATGCCACATTCATTCGCTTGAAAGTGCCTACTTGATCAACCAAAAATTAAAGAGAAGATGCACAATATCCTGAACGGTGCTGTTTTGGCTAAACCCTACAAATTAAGGTCTTTTTTTTTTTGGATTTGGCAATTTTAATTTGGTCCATATTCTTCAAATTTCGTTTAATTTTACATGTAATCTCCCCCTAAACTCCTAATTTCATGCAATTACGTCTCTGCAAGATTCACTTGCCAACCTCAAATTTAAATGCCTTTTATAAGTTGGTCCTTGACTTATAATTTGTTCAATTGGACCCTTAGATAACCATCAATTTTTTTAATTTTCTTCGATTTGACCCTTGATTTTACCAATTTCAGTTCTCGAAGTCGAACGACTTTTGCAAGTTAGTCCTTGGTTCATGAATTGTGTAATTAACTCCTTATTTCTCATCAGAATTTAAATTTTATACAATTAAGCCTCTGGTTTGACTTTTTAAAGTCCAATTTAGTCCCCAAACTTTGATTTGTTTCAAATAGCATCAAAATTAACTCCAAAAGTTGATTGATTGTATATATAGTGTGCATTTTCATAATTTATTCATGGGTATGGAAACCAATCTTATTGCGACTTATTAATAGATTTTGATTCATATGATAAAGATAGCATCTTGTATTTCATGTATATACCATATTAGAGACTATACCGAAAAATATACTCTTTCACATCACACATTAACAAAAACTAAGATGTGAGAGGGTTTTAATGTGCAAAATGTAATATAGTCACTCTAATATTTTATTGTGAATTTATTTAATTAATTTTTATTTTATTTTAGTTATAAATTTTTTTTTAAAATGATTTGATCATTTTATGTTTTTTTAAAATTAGCATGAAAAGTTAACTTAGATCTTTTTGCTTCCAATGGATAGATTTTTGTTCCCCAAAGTTTTCTAAAATTCATTATAGGCTTAAAAGTTTATATTCTTTATTTTCCAGTACCTACTTTAAAAGATAAGAAAGAAAGCACTAAATTCTAGTGATAAAGAGAAAAAATCTCATTTGACACCAATTCCAACAAAAAAAATAATTTATCTTAGTGTCAACATGTTTTCTTAGATGAGAAGAGTTTTGTTGAGGTTTTTTTCACGCTAAAATCATTGTAGATTTGATATTTGGATTTTTTTTTTTTTTTAGGTTACTTTTTATTTTTTGATAGATTTTCGAGTTATTTGGTATACGGGTTCAATTAGATCTTTGAGATATTTTTAGATGTTTTCAATCAAAAAATAGCTCAAAATAGATTTTTAGGTGTAAAATAACCCTAACCCTATTTGCCGACAACCCTTTGTTTATAAAAATTTAGGTTATAGATAACGCATTGTTTGCTTAATTTACTAAAATAAATAAAAGCCCAAGCAAACAAGCTTGAGATGGAAAGCCCATGCTACTAGACCTTTTATTTTTATTAAAGTCTAGGCATGTTGGGCCTTGGCTGCTAATCACATGCCTCACATTTTTTTTCTTTTGTTATTTAATGTATTTTAGTTCCTTGAACTTAATAAAAAAGTCAATCATTTGTTATTTAAAAGTATTTTTTTTATTTTAATTTTACAAAAAATAATCTTTTTGTAATTTAAATAAATTTAAGTCTTCTTTTGTTATTTCAATCTCACGAGTCCAATGTATTTTTTTAATGCTCTTTTAGTCCCTTAAACTTTTTTTAAAAAAATCATCCTTTATTATTTAAAGATTTTTTTTTCTTATTTCAATTTAATAAAATGAATCTTTTTGTTATTTAACTTTAAAAAAATTATATGTGCCTATCCTTTTTAAAAAAAATAATGATATTCGATACAAAAAAAATGTCTCACCCACATGATTGTCATATAATTAAATAAAAAATAATCTTATTGATAAAAACTTATTAAGGGTGCATGACTCGAATAGCAGGTTCGGCATATTAACCCGTGTTTACTCATGTGTTTTTTTGTCATGTTTTTTTTTATCAAATACTTATTTTACCAATGTCATTCTTTAACATTAGCTTAATTGATAATTAAGTTTCATAATTTATTTTGAATTTTTTATATATAATATTATCATGGTCTCATGATGCAGATCGCAAGTTTGGCTGATTAACCTGATTTAATCCAAGTCGATCTATTATGTTGTTATTTAAATATTTCAAAAAAAAATCATATAACAAGTTATCGTCTCAATATTTTAAAAAAATAATTGTTCAATATATCATTGTTTTAATATTAAAAAAATATTGATATTTAATATATGTTTAGAGTTTAAAGCTACGATAAAATTTTAAAAAATCAACACGTTAACCAGATTTAAATATTTGTTTTTATTCAAGAAAAAATATTTTGAACAGCGGCTCGAACTCCTAATAAGAATTTGACTCCATGAAAAAATGCATTTTGCGAGCACTTGCTATTTGTAAAAAGCCAGGAGAGGGAACAATAAAAAGAATAAGAAAAGGCGAAGACCATTCCAGAAAAAGGACTGTGTTGATACTCGTGGAAACTATGGAGGCTAAAATATATTTTACCCTTTACATGGAATGAAAATTATTATTATTACTATTATTATTATTATATATAAAAACTAAACCTGGAAGAGAAGTTATTGTAGGATTGTAATGGTTTGTTTACTAATTTGCCCTTGAAAAAAAAAAGCTGTGAATTAAGTTTTGGGGGTGAAGTTGTATTTTCACAGTAAAACAATTTAACATATTGGATAAGGTTATATATGTCATTTTCTACTTTAATGCACAGTAAAATTATAACTTTAGCTTTGGAATAAATAATTATAATGCTTTGGACTGAGGGTGCTTTTGTCATTTTATTTTTTTTCAAAATAGTGCAATTACTTTTGTGCCCTCGAAGACAAGAACAAAGCACCTCTCTTAAAAGGGTTTTTTTTTTTTTAAATTTTACATTGGTTTTGTTGTAGATTTGAAGGTTGCTTAGGGGTAATATTGTAATAGTTTTATATTTAATATTATTTAAAAAAACAACATGCTGACGCGTGAGCACGCACCACCATGTGGACAACCAATGCATCATCCAAATGATACAGGTAGGGTTATCCGGCCACCAAACACTGTCTTTTATTATCGTGTTTGAAAGATTTTGGAGCCCTTTACACAGTGGTTAAGCGCGTATATTATGATCAATGTTGGCTTGGCATTGACAACTGTTTATTTTTCCTTTCTTCTCTCTATTCTTCTTGAATTTTGTACCAGGTCTTGCAAAATTTCAGAACAACCCCTTCAATTGTTTTTTTGTTCACATTTTCTCTCTATGCTTTTGATTAATATTTTTTATTTTAGAATAAGATATAAAATTATAAATGATTTTCAATTTCACCCCCTACTATTTTTTAATCTATAAAAAATTCTTTCAAATTATATATTTTTTTATTTCACCCCCTACATTTTTAAATATATATATATATAAATAATCTATCAAATTACAAATATTTTTTTATTTCCAACCCCTATAATATTTTTAATATTTCAAACTTGGTCTTTATTTTTTTAATTGCTACTTATTTTCTTTGGCATCATTTTTAAAATTGGTTTTTTTAAAAAAATTTATCCTCATTCTTTTTGCGGCTATTTTTTTTTTTTTTTGCTTTTGCATTTTATTTTATTGATATTTTTTCACCAATTTCATCATTAAAAATTAAATTGGTTGAAAATTAAGTTTTTTTTTTTTATTTAACCCGAGTCTAAGATTTTATGGGTTGTGAGTTTTAGAGGCTATACCAGGTTTAGGATATTCATCCAATTTTGCTTGGTTTTTTTTTTTTTTTTTTAAGTGATGTTTCTTTATCTTTTTTTTATTCTATTATTTTTTTTCAGTTTGCCTACTATTTTTTTTTTCAATTTAACTCCTTATCATTTTGTAATATATGAAATTACAAATATTTTTTAATTTCACCTCATATAACTTTTTTATATTTCAAATTTGATTCTTATTCTTTTAATTTATATTTATTTTATTTGGATTCAATTTTTAAATTGTTTTTCTTTCAAATTTCATCCTCCTTAGGTTTTTTTTTATCAAATTTTATCCGCATTTTTTTCTTCTCTTTGTTTTTTTTTTCTTTTGCAAGTTTTATTTTAATAATATATTTTTTACCGATTTCATTCTTTAAAAATAAATTGGTTGATTATTGATCTTCTTGGTTGAATCTAGGTTTATGTTTTCACGAGTTGTGATTTTCAGAGTATAGATCAAGTTCAGGAGGTTTGTCCAAGTTTGATTTTTTTTTTAATTTTTTATGGTTTTTCTTCTGTTGAGTTGGCCCTTATGATTTTGTTTTTTCAATTTCATCCCCTGCTAGCTTTTAATATATAAATTATATATCAAAGTATAGATGTATTTCAATTTCACCCCTATGATTTTTTAATCATTCGAATTTAATCCTCATTCTATTAATTGCGATTTATTTTGTTTGGGATGTTTTTAATTTTTTTCAAATTTTATTCTCGTTGTAGTTTTTTCTATTAAACTTTATCCTCCTTCATTTTGTTTCTGTGTTTTGTTTTCTTTTGGAGGTTTTTTAATTCATATTTTGTTCACAAATTCATCATTTAAAATTAAATTTATTGAGAGTTAAACTTCTTGATTGAGTACATATCCAATATTTCATAAGCTTCAAGTTTTAGATATTAAACTAGATGCAGTGGTTTCAACCAATTATGCTTGTTTGTTTTTTTTTTTTTTTTGAAAAAAAAAACAAGTGTTTGCTTATTTTTATCCATTTTTTGTTTTATTTATGTATTTATTTGTGATTTTATTCTATTTGGTTACCCTATAAAACTTTTTTTTCAATTTCACCCCCACCATTTTTTTACTTTTGAATTAGCTATAAAATTATAAATAATTTATAATTTCACCTCTTACTATTTTTTAATCTATAAAAAATCTTTCAAGTTACATTTTTTTTATTTCACCCCATATCATTTTTAAATATATAAATAATTTATCAAATTACAAATATTTTTTATTTTCACCTCCTATGATGTTTTTAATCTTTAAAACGTAGTTTTTATTTTTTTAATTGCTATTTATTTTCTTTGGCATCATTTTTAGAAATAATTTCCTATCAAATTTTATCCTCATTTTTTTTGTTGCTATTTTTTTTATATTTTGCATGTTTTTTTTTATTGATATTTTTTCACCAATTTCACCATTTAAAATTAAATTGGTTAAAAATTAAGCTTCTTGATTTAACTCGAGTCTAAGATTTCATGGGATGTAAGTTTTAAAGGCTATATCAGATTTAGGAGGTTTACCTGGTTTTGTTTGGTTTTTTTTTTTTTTTTAATGTGATGTGTTTTTATCTTTCTTTTTTTTTAATTCTATTATTCTTTTTTTTTTTCAGTTTGCCTACCATTTTGTTTTTTAAATTTCACTCCTTACCATTTTTTAATCTATGAAATTATAAATATTTTTTTAATTTCACCCCATATGATTTTTTTATACTTCAAATTTGGTTCTTATTTTTTTAATTACTATTTATTTTTATTTGATTTATTTTTTAAATTATTTTTCTTTCAAATTTCATCCTCCTTAGGTTTTTTTTTTATATATATATATCAAATTCCCTATTTTCTTCTTCTCTTTTTTTTTTAATACTATTTTTTCTCTGATTTCATCCTTTAAAAATAATTGGTTGATTATTGATCTTTTTGGTTGAATCTAAGTCTAAGTTTTTGTAAGTTGCTATTTTTAGAATATAGATCAGGTTTAGGAGGTTTATCAGATTTGTTTGTTTGCTTTTTATGATGTTTTTTTATTTTTTTTTTATCCTTTATATATATTGTGGTTTTCTTTCTTTTGATTTGGCTCTTACAATTTTATTTTTTATTTTAATTTCTTCCCCTGCTAGTTTTTAATATATAAATTATCTATCAATATGTGTGTGTGTCTATATATTTCAATTTCACCCCTGTGATTTTTTAATTATTCGAATTTGATCCTGATTCTGTTAATTGCTATTTATTTTGTTTGGGATGATTTTAATGTTTTCAAATTTTATCCTCGTTGCAGTTTTTTCTGTTAAACTTTATCATCATTTTTTTTATGTGTTTCATTTTTCTTTTGGAGGTTTTTTAATTCATATTTTTTTCACAAATTCATCATTCAAAACTAAATTTGTTAAGAGTTAAACTTTTTGATTGAACCCATATCTAATATTTCATAAGTTGCAAGTTTTAGAGATTATACTAGAGTTAGAAGGTTCACCCAACTTGCTTGTGTTTTTTCTTTTTTTAAACTGGTGTTTTCTTATATTTTATCCCCTTTTTTTGTTTTATTTTTGTATTTGTTTGCAATTTTATTCTATTGGGTTAGCCCTTTAAAACTTATTTTTTAAATTTCACCCCCTATTATTTTTTAACCTTTTAAATTTGGTGCCATTATTTTAACTGTTATTTATTTTGTTTAAGATCTTTTTTTTTTTTTTAAGTTTCATCCTTCTTAGGTATTGTTTTTCTCTCAAATTTTATCTTCATTATTTTTTTTGTTTTTTGCTTTTAAAAGTTTTTTTAATTAATATTTTTTCAATGATTTTATCCTTAAAAATTAAATTGGTTGAGAGCTAAGCTTCTCTATTGAACTTCAGTCCTTGATTTAACAAGTTGTAAGTTTTAGAGATTAAATCAAGTTTAGGAGGTTTGTCTGGGTTCACTTGGTTGTTTTCCATTTTTAAAGCTGATTTTTTTGGAGTTTTTCTTTTTTTTTTCTTTTTTATATTTTATATTTTTTTAGTTTAACATTTGATTGTTTGATAATCTCAATAGGATCATGTTTAGTTCTTTTATTTTATTTTTTTTCTTGTCAATTTATTTATTGTTATTGCATTTTTTTTCATATTATTTAACTTACTAATTGAACCAATAACTTGAAAATTGGATTTTTATAACCCTAACCTTTTTTATGTCATAAAAAAATTTGTTTGGCTCGCTGCGAAGCGCAAGCTTCAAATTTAATAATATAAATTAGAAAAGGTGGTGTTTTTTATTATTCCCTGCCTCACAAAACAATATTCATTCCCATTATATTTTCTTTTTGTCTATATCTATATTTATTTCCCTAATTTTATACTTTGAACTTTAGTTTATTGGATATTAAGTTTCATAATTTATTGTGATTTGCTTTATATGTGGTTAGCTCGATCTCATAACCTGTATCACAGGTTTGGCGAGTTAACTTGGTAGACTCAAATTTTTTTTTTAATTGACCTTTTTTTTTCAATTTTATCTTTAACGTTTGGTTGATTGAAAATTAAACTTAATGATTTATTTTGTTTTTACTTTCTATGAGTTTGTTTCAGTCTCATGACTCGGATCACAAATTTGACAGGTTAACTCAACTGACTCGAGTTTTTATTTTTTATTTTTATCTTTTTTATATGATATTTTTTCAATCTCATCCTTCAACATGAAGTTATTTGGCTTGTTTTCTATGATGTTATCTTGGTCGTATGACTTGGGTCATGTGTTTTGCTAGTTAATCTGAGTGGACTCGTTTTATTATGTCCTGTTTTTATATTGAATTTTTGTAGATTTCAACCTTTAACAATGAGTTTATTGAACATTAAGTTTCATAATTTATTTTAATTGTTTTTTCTATTAGGTTATCATAGTTTCATGACTTTAGTCGCAGGTTTGACAAGGTCACCCAGGTTGATTCATGTCATATTTTTTGTTTACTTTTTATGATGTTATTCTAATCTTATAACTTGGATCATAGGTTTGTCAGGTTAACTCATGTCTGAATTTTTGAATTTTTTAATTAGTTATTTTTAAAATTTTATTTTTTAACATTGAGTTGATTAAGAAGTAAACTTTATAATTTATTTTGATTTATTTTATATAAGATAGATTATCATAGTGTCATGATATAGATTGAAGATTTGATCGATTAACTCAGGTTAATTCGGATTGTTTTAATACATTGTCATTTCAATATTATTTTAAATATATATATTTAAAAAAAAATCAAATTATATTTTTACTGATCATTTAAATTACTTTTAAATTTATCAAATTAATCAAATCACATCAAATTAACCTCATATAATTAAAAAAAATTATTAAAAAGATATTAACAATGTGAATATTTTTTTTTTGGGGGTTCAAAATAATTTTAATCCGAACTGCGTAATAGCCCGGGATAACGATAAAATTAACCTCAAATAAATAAAAATAACTATAAAATGAGCTATAGTGACATACTGACATGCATTCGATCTCTCTTTTCTCCCTCCCTCCCTCTCTCTCTCTCTCTCTGAATTGAACAGTGCTAAACTTCTCTTTTATGTCTCCTCCTCGACAAAACCTCCTCCTCCGCCTCCGCCTCCGCTTCCTCCGCCGTCATTCTCCTTCTCACTCTCTCCCTTCGACCTCACTTACTGCACTAGAAAAAATTAAACAAACATAAAAGCAAAGTTCCTTTCTTTTTAAGCTTATTATCAGCAACATAGCAATTAGGGAAAGTTCATCAACTCATCCATGAATGCTCCAATAATTGGTCAGCTCTCTCTCTCTCTCTCCCCTTTTCATTTTTTCATTTTATTTCTGGGTTTTCTTTTTCGTACACAAATATTATGTTTTACCAAATTTATTTTGTTGGGTTTTATCGAAAAGATCCACTGCAGGGAGATTTTCCAGAAGTGATAGAGGAGTATTTGCAACATGGGCTTATGAAATGTATTGCTTTTAATCGTCGCGGCACGCTTCTTGCTGGTATGTGATTAGAACTTTATGCTTTTAAATAATGTAGGTACTAGTAGCTAGATAAGTTATTGTGGGTGTTGCATATTTTTGCTAGTTTGATTGTTCTTTGATAAGGAAGCCATTTCTTGCTGCCTGTTCTTTTATGCCGTATTTATTTTTATCGATTTTAATTTTAGCTACTTGTAGAAATGTGTGTGTATTGTTCGAAGATATTCTGATTTCCTAATTGCTTCTATCTTCTTTCAGCTGGATGCACTGATGGAAGTTGTGTTATTTGGGACTTTGAGACCAGGGGAATTGCAAAAGAGCTCCGGGATAAAGATTGTGTTGCTGCCATAACTAGTGTCTGTTGGTCGAAGTATGGTCATCGAATTCTTGTGTCTGCTGCTGACAAATCACTAACACTTTGGGATGTTGTCAGTGGAGAGAAGATTACTTGCATTACTCTTCAGCAAACCCCACTACTAGCTCGGCTACATTCTGGATCCTCTACTCCATCTCTCTGCCTGGCATGCCCACTTTCATCTGCTCCCATGATTGTAGATTTAAACACAGGAAACACCACTTTGCTACCAGTTACAGTAGCTGATGTGGACAATGGACTTGCCCCACCATCACGTAACAAGCCCACAGATGGTCTCCCTTTCACTCCCACTGCCGCATGCTTTAACAAGTGTGGGGATCTGGTTTATGTGGGAAACTCCAAAGGAGAAATACTTATAATAGATCCCAAAAGCATTCAAGTGCATGCCATGGTTCCCACTCCCGGTGGTGCTGTGATTAAGAACATAGTTTTCAGCAGAAATGGACAGTTTCTTCTTACAAATTCAAATGACCGGACAATTAGGATATATGAAAATCTTCTTCCTCTTAAAGATGGTCTCATGGCTTTAGAGGACCTGAACAAGACTCTTGATGAGGTAGCTGGTGTCGAGAGAATGAAGGTTGTTGGATCAAGGTGCTTAGCACTTTTCCGGGAATTCCAGGATATCATCACCAAAGTGCACTGGAAAGCGCCTTGTTTCAGTGGTGATGGGGAATGGGTTATTGGTGGTTCTGCGAGCAAGGGAGAGCACAAGATCTACATATGGGATAGAGCTGGACATCTTGTAAAAATTCTTGAAGGTCCAAAAGAAGCACTGATTGATTTAGCGTGGCATCCTGTTCACCCTATTATTGTCTCTGTTTCGTTGACTGGCTTGGTTTATATTTGGGCTAAGGACCATACTGAGAACTGGAGTGCATTTGCCCCAGACTTCAAAGAGCTAGAGGAAAATGAAGAGTACGTGGAATGCGAAGATGAATTTGATCTGATACCTGGAACTGAAAAGGTAAACACAAAAAGTTGAGCAAGTCTTCTGTCCATTTCTATGTTTCTCAAAATATATGTATGGTTGCAGGTAAAAGAATCAGATATTAATCAAGATGATGAAGTTGATATTGTAACAGTGGAGAAAGATGCTTTCAGTGATTCAGATGTGTCTCAAGAAGAACTGTGTTTCTTGCCAACTACCCCTTGTCCTGACGTTCTTGAGCAACAAGATAAGTGTGTGGGAAGTTCTTCAAAGGTGATGGATTCAAATAATTCTGGTTCCCCTCTTTCTGAAGAAGCTGAACAGAACGGACAAGCAACGAACCATGCATCAAGTCCTCTTGAAGGTAACACCATGCCTATCTTTAAAGAGTTTTAAGTGGTGATTTTTGTATAACTAATGATTATGCTGTGAAGTTTGTCAACATTCTCGATTCATACCATGAACTGGGATCAAGATTTATCTTAAAACTTTTAACATTTTCCATATACCTGATTTGTTAATAATTGCAAAACACATTAAACTTATCTTCTGGGAATTGCTGTCTGTGTATGATAGTTGACTTTGGTAATCAGTTTTTTTGTTTGGTGTGGGCGGGGGAAGGAGGCAAGGAGAATGATTTTCTATATGAAAAATGAAATTATATAATTTTAGCAGATGCAAATCTGGTTATATTACGCTTAAAACTCTTTAGGCTTTTGGTGTTAGAGTCTTTAAGCAAGTTGACTCTGAGTGTTCTATGTTAGTTTATTTGTTTAATTGATGACTACCTCTTATGTTGCAATGGACTCTCTTACAGAGGACACGGGAGGGACACGCATGAAAAGAAAACGGAAACCTTCTGAGAAGGGGTTGGAATTGCAGGCGGGGAAGGTCGGGAAACCATTGAAATCTTCTGGTAGATTGTCAAAATTAAAAAGTAAACCTGATACTGATCTGGATATTGGTAATGGAATGTACGGGGATGGTGTTTCTGACTGAGTATCATTAATTATAATTGACATAAATCTATTATTTGTATCTGCAAGCTTACTTATCCATAAGGAAAACTCTAGCATCATTTATTATTCAGACATCTTTGCTCCATCAAATCTGCTTACTTGTCATCATATTGCTCACAAGCAGCTAAACTGTGTTCTAGAATCCCAACAACGGTCTTGAAATTCTTTGACATTAGTTTAGAACTGAGAACTCATGGACATCAGGATTATTTTATGTCAGTGTACGGTATCTTGCGGCATCATTGATTTATCAGTGTACATGCAATGATTTTCGATCTTCATCTCTTCATATCGCTGCCTACAGTCACAGAACCAATACATTCCGCTTACCAAACTGTATTTTTTTGGCTAATTCATCTTTTGTATCTGACAAAGCAGTTAATCCAATCATCACAAGCACAGGGCCCAAGCGATCATAAACACAGGTCGCAAGCTGGCCAATGGATGTATATACCAGATCCACGTGTAACAGTTTAGGAGGCAAGTGGCACCATTGAGCTCGTCTCTGGCCGAAGAACATTTAGATTGGGTTTGAAAATGCAATTTAGATCCTCTTTTTTAAAATTTAAAATTTTTTATTTAAAATAAATTTATTTTTATGTTTTCATATTATTTTATGTGTTAATATTAAAAATAATTTTTAAAAAATAAAAAAAATATTTTAATATATTTTTAAATAAAAAATATTTTAAATCACTATTATAATAATAGATTAAAACCGCCCTTTACTTTGATGCTGACTTTGGATGATTGGACATGGTAGAGGAATTGCTTAGAAACATCAAATTTGCCATACCATTAATACTGTATATTTTCAAAATAATCTCTCTTCAATAATTTTTTATGTTAGTATTAGGCTTAAATTTGGATAAGAAAACTAACAAAATAAGATTCATAAGGGATGATGTTGATTGTTCATGAGGTCAACTCCTTTTTATTCACTGTAAGAGAATGTCAAAGCCAATCTAAATACAAGTCCATACGTTAAAGTTTTATGTGAGTTAGAGATCATTACAAAGAGCCAGTTTGATAACTTGAAATAAATGGAAAATTTATTAACATTAACATTAAGTATAAAACTAAAAGACATTATTGTGGGTGGGTTGTATAAAAGTTTTTGTTTTTTTTCAATTTAGTTCTCAGTATTTTTTTTCTTTTTAATTTAATTTTAAATAAAGACCAATTGATTTTGATTTCTTATGAAATGATAAGATTGAAAGAAGAGAGATTTAAATGAAAAGGGCGCCAAACATAGGTGACTTGCCATAAGTTTAACAAAAAATGCACTTTGGTCCTCGAACTTAAAAAATAATATAGATTAGACAATTTTAATACCTTAATATTTTTCAAACTCAATTTTGATACAAAAGTTTATTTTTGTTATTTTTTAGTCCCTGATTAAGAGAGGAGAGAGAGGTTGCTAGATTCCAGCGGTAGAGAGAGAAACATGTCATTAACATCGATTTAGGCCACCAAAACGGATGATATATGTGTCAAATTATTCTTTTTGATGAGGGGAGTTCATATTATATTTCTTTTAACCTTTAAATTTCATTATAAAAAAAAAAAACAGATCTAAGCTCGGATTGAATTTTGATTTCGGGTTTATTTTGGTTTTTGGATTTCTAGGTCATTGATAGGTTTATCATGGTTTTTAAGGTGTTATATAGGTGTTGTGGGTCAAAATGGGTTGAAAAACGAGTTTGGGTAAAAAAACACTTAAGCCTTGATTTTTCAGCCACCACAGTAATCAAAATCTAAGCAAAATCAAACGACATGTGATTTTTTTAAAAAAAAAATGGATATAAGAGCCTTGTCACGCGGCCCCTAATGAAATGGGCCACGCAGGCTAGCCTGGCATGCCAAGCCCAGTAGCGCCTGATTTTTTTTTTCCTATTTGTTTTTCAATGAATGCTTCTTTTTATATGTTTTTTTTTATATAAAAAACTATTTATATTTACATTAATACTCATTCTTTCTTTTATTTCGTTTAGAGAACTTTCTTTTTTTGTTATGTGTTTTGTTTTTTAAGAGATTTTTCTGATTTATCTATAAATTTTTTTTTCTTTTTTATAGATAACTATATTTTTTAAAATAAAAAATATTTAATTTCTAATAATATTTCTAATATGTGTAGTCTTACATAATATTTTTTTTCTTTTTATTTTATTTAATCAACTTAATGTGTTTGTCTATTTCTATTATCGTTTGATTGAATAAAACAAATATTATAATAAAAAATATTTAGCAAACATAATCGGGTATATGCCATGTTTTACAAGATTAAATATCTTGATCTACATTTGTTTTTTAATTTTTAAGTTTTATTTTTAAGTATCGTTAATAATTTTTTATTTATTTATTAGCATAAATAGTTCTTGGTTTATTTGATTTCATGTATGCATAAAATTGTTTATTTGCACTAATGTTTTTTGAACTATAGAAATACATTGAAAAAACATACATATATAATTTTTTTTATAACAAAATAAAATATCTGACTCACAGGGGAGCACAGGTTACATAACTAGTTATTAACAATACAATAAAACATATAGGGAAAGAACTATAGCAATGAATAGTACTTTGCTCGCATATTTTAGCGCGGTTGCGAAAAAAACATTTGCCTTTTTTTCTTCTTCTTTGATTTTGCTTTTCAATCAATGCTTTTTTTTTTCTTTTTTTTTCTTTTATCCTTTAATATTAGATTTTATTATTGGCTTCTCTCACCTTCATGACACAGATAACAGATTTGACAAGTTAACTTGGTTGATTAGGACTTTTTCCCCCCTTATTTAACTTTTCCTTCATTTTCATCATTTAATATTGGGTTAATTGAGAATTAGATTTTTATTTTATTTACTTTTTATCAGGTTATTCAGGATTCATGACTAGGAAATAATGTTTAACGAGTTAACTAAAGTTGACTCAGGTTGTTTTTTTTTTTTTAAAAAAAAATTATCATTCAATATTAAGTTGGTTGAGAATTAAGCTTCATAATCTATTTGATTTGTTTTCTATGAGGATATTTTGGTCTTATGATCAAGGTCGCGGGTTTTGGTATTTTAACCCCCGTTAAATCAGGTTGTTTTTTATTTTATTTTATTTTTTAAGAGGTTATCTTGGTTTTATGCCCTTCAATATCAGATTTTTTTTTTTATTGGGTTGTCCTCATCTCATGACTTGAGTTTCATGTTTGGTAGGTTAATCCAGTTGACTCGGTTATTCTTAGTTGACTTTTTTTCCTTCTTAGTTTCATTATTTAATATTGTGTTTGATTAAGAATTAGATTTTATGATTTATTGGTTTGAATTTTATGAGGTTATCCTAGCCTTATAACCAAAAAATAATGCTTAATGAGTTAATCTATATTGGTTTGACTCATTTTTTGTGTTATTTTTTCATTAATATTTTTAGAAATTTCATCGTTCAATATTGCATCCTACAAAATCAATTGAGAATTGAGCTTCATAATTTGTTTTCATTTGCTATTTAAGGGGTTATTTCAGTCTCATAACTAAAGTCGTGAATTTGGGAAGTTAATCATGGTTAAATCAGGTTTTTTTTTTTTTATGAGGGTTTCTCGGTCTTATGATCCGGGATCATGAGTTTGGTGGATTGACTTGGATTATTTTTTAAGTTTTTTTTAATTGATTTTATTTTTATTTTTCTACTTCAACATTGGATTGATTGATAATTGAACTTTGTAATTTATTTAGATTTTATTTCTATGGGGTTATCTAAGTTTTATGGTCTAAGTCACAAGTTTGACAAGTTAACTTGGGTTATTTTTTTAGATCATTTTTTAATTGAATTTTTTTAATTTTATCTTTCAACATTGGGTGGATTGAAAATTATGCTTTATAATTTGTTTTGATTTATTTTCTATAGGGTTTATCATAGTTTCATAACTTGAATCATGGATTTAATTTGTTAACTCGGGTTGATCCAAGTAAATTTAATATGTTGTTATCTTATTAAAAAAAATATATCTTCTTGAATTTTTTGGATCAAACTATGTTCTTACATGTCGTATGGATTGCTTTTAGACTCTCAAATTCAACTAAATTGCATTGAATCAACCCCCACACGATTAAAAAAAAATTTTCCACTAAAAAAATTTAACAATATCTAAATATTTTTTTCAAGAAATATTTAACCTGACCCGCAGCATAGCGCAGGTCAATGATCAAGTTAACACTATTCATGAATATAGAATAAAAAAAATAGGTATAAAGATTGAGATGATGTTATTTGAAAATAATATAATTTTTTGTTTTATGTTAAAAAGTTTTGTGATGATTTTAGATAAGGGGATCCAATTGAGGAACTCTAGAGGTAAGGGATCTAAATGAAAAATATTGTTAGATTGAGAACTAAATTTAAAATAAACATATGGCCAAGGTTAAAGGAAAAAAAAATCTTGCACTTGTGCTCGTTTATCTCTTGGAAGAGCCGAAGCAAGTGTCCTAGGGCAGACAAGGTGGAGAAGTGTCTCCGATGAACAATAACAACAATTATCTCTTTTCTTCCTTAACTCCTCCTATTTTATTAAACAACTACCACTAATCACCTTTTCACAAATTTGAAGGCATTATAAAAGTAAATTGACCCAGAATACTATCAACTAAGTAGTAGAATAGTCTTGAAAGTCCTGGCTTGTTTAATAAACAAAAGAAAAACGTTGACCGAGTTGTAGACTATGCACCTTCAAGGATCAAAGCATAAGAAATCGACAAGAACATAGACTGAACGAGCATTAGATTATGAGTATGTACATAACGTTTGTTGAATAGTAAAATGCCGATATGATTTGGTTGTTTTTTTTTTTTTTAATAATTAATAATTTTTAAAGTTTGTTTTCATCTTGAAAATGACATATTATTTAGTCCTAGCCACACGGTTAAATGGACTTTCGATTGAAACAAAAATAAACAAATAAACTTATTCTCAAAATCATCATTTTAACTATGACTTTTGAAGAAAGAAATTATTTTCATATAAACAATCTAGAAATAAATAACGTGTCTAAAACATAATTGAAAAATATTCCTCACATATGACTTGTGTATTTGAAAATATGATAGTAATTATTTTTTAAAGTATTTTTTATTTAGAAATATATTATAATAATATTTAAAATATATATATTTTTTTTATATCAACATATTAAAATGATTTGAAAACATAAAAAAAAAATACATAATTTTTTTTTTCAAAATTTAGGAGATGATTTTATCATTCAAACATGTTAAAAAAAAAAAAGATTGGATCCTTGAATTGTTTTATTTGATTTGATTTTGAACTTTTAAAATTAATAGAGAGTTTTTTGGATTGAAAATGAGTTTATCAAGTTTTTAAAATGTTTTTAAATAAAAAAATCTCAACCTTGGGCTCTAAATTTTCAATCATCTTCGGTTTAAAGATATGTTATTTGTGCTAGGTGGATAATGATTTGTTGACTCTTTGTTTTTTGAAAAAAATTTAATAATAACAAAATTAGGTGCACAATTCTAAATTTTTAGCTCAAGTGTGCTTGGGCTTTTTCTAAGCTTGAACATTTTTTTAATCTTAATTAATTTTATTTTTAATTAATACCCCTCTCATTTTAACTTTTTTAGGTTAATAATTAATCTTTTGGAAGTATAACTTCATGATATTTTAAATAAATTATTTTAATTTATTTTTAAATTTATCTTCTATTAAATTTTAGAAAACTAAGTTTTATTTTCATGATGCATTTATATAAAAAAGAAAATCATATGTACTAGCATTTAATATTAATCTTCAATATACATAAAAAAAAGAAAGCATATGAAATATAAAGATAATCATGATAAAATATGTCCATGTATATTTATTTTTATTTTTTTACAAAGAAGATCAATTTCTTATTTTATTATTTAATTAATATTCATAATCCTTTTACGATTTGTTAATCCATTATATATATATATATATTATTTCTCAATTTTTTTTTTTATTTATAATATGTATTATAATACTGACAACTTCTTCTCTTATATTTTACTCATCATGTCGGATACACTTATCCATCAAAAACTAAAATAGCAGCAGCATATTATGTGGGTTTCTGCTTTTCCTGAAGAAAGAAAGAACATAGCAGTAGCTGAGGCTGCACAAAACCTTTGACTTGATCTCCAGCCACTTTCACACCTAACCTTGAAGCTCCAAATAAAAGAATTATAAACAAAATTATCAAACACACAAAAAATAAAACCTGGACCATTATATTCTCTTTAGCTTTCATTCAACCACGACAACTTTTGGTGAATAACAACAAATGCAATGTTAACGACAAGAAAGACCCAAAAAGACTTAATCTTTTATGGGACTTAAACCAAAAAACAAAGAAAGAAATCTAAAGCCTTGAGGGAAAGATTGTAACTTGTAAGAATGAGTAGTGCAAAGAAAGCTGCAGAAGAAGCTATAGAAGCAATTGGGTTGGGATATGATCTGGGTTTTGATTTAAGGCTCAAGTATTGCAAGAAAAACTCACCAAGATTGATAGTGATTAATGATGATGATAAGCAAGTGCGTAATATGGTGATTCCTGGTGGGGTTTCTCTTCCTAATGTTCCTAAATCTATCAAATGTGATAAAGGCGAGCGTTTGAGGTTTAGCTCTGATGTTCTTTCTTTTCAACAGGTAAAAAGAACTCACCTTTCCTTCGTTCTTTTTGCTTATGTTGCTGTCCACTTGTGCTCTATTTTGAATTCTTATGTCCAAGTTTATGTCTTTTTATGTTTATGTATATTGAGCTTGTAGTCGAAGTACCTGTCTTTTTGTGTGCTTTAATGAAAAACGAAGTTCAACAATTTGGCTAAAATTTTAGCTGTCTCTCTTGAGTGATGAGCCCAATTGAATTTTTTTTGTTGATTTTGTAACATCAGCTAATTTTCTTTAAGAAAAAAAAAGTTAGGATTGATTGTTCTTTGCTTCATTAAGGCATCTTAAGAACTTTTTCTTTCTTTGTTTCTTCTTATAATTTAGTGATAGCTTCTGATTGACTTGATGGTCAAATTTGAGGGATTTGAATATCAGTGGCGAAACAAAAAGGGAAATTTCTGCAATGAGGTGTCTAAACTGGCCTGAGGGTGCAGTTGGTTGAAAATTGTATGGGATCAACTGGGAAGTAGATATTAAAATTGCTCTGCATTCAAGAGAAAGTTAAATTTGTTTTAATTTAAAATGGTGTTTGGTTAAAGATACAAGTGACTTGATTCATCGGTTCACAGTGTTTTCCCTTTGCTTGTAGATGTCAGAGCAGTTTAACCAGGAACTATCTCTTTCTGGAAAAATTCCTTCGGGCCATTTCAATGCTGCGTTTGAATTTTCAAGAGTTTGGCAGAAAGATGCTGCCAATACTAAAGCCCTTGCTTTTGATGGTGTAAACATCACACTTTACAGCATTGCACTAGAGAAATCGCAGGTTGTGCTATGTGATCATGTTAAAGAAGCTGTACCGTCATCTTGGGAACCTGCTGCATTGGCAAGGTGAGATTCTGCAGCTTCTAGAACATGTGTATAAAGAGCTGAGGATGAGGTTGTCCATTTATAACTTCAAATCGCAGGTTGTGCTACGTGATCAGAAGAGCATGCTTTTTTCTTTTTTTTCGCATTTGCACACCATTTCTAAGCTAGTAATGATTCTGAAAATATAATTACACCAATATTGATTATAGCAATCGTGGCATGGTAAGCCCAGGAAATTTTACAGTTACTGGTTGAAGTTAGCATAACAAGAACATATTGTGTGATCCTGGTCTGATTAAATTTTTTGGCTACAACACCGTGTGAAGTTTTTGTAAGTTCAGATGTAAAGTTCATGACCAAACAACCATCCTTGGAGCCTTGGAGGCAATAGCCTGATATTAACTTACTTAGTGGGGTAATGCCTGAACTACATTTCGACCTGAAAACAATGAATAAAACTTTATATAAAAGTATTGAAAATGTGGGATGGAAAATAATGGTGGATTTTAGAAATCCTATTGTTTATGTATTTCATTAGCACCACAGGATTTTATCATCAATTTCACTTTGCAAACAGGAGAAGTGTTTGAAAGATTTCTAGATTTTATTTAACTTGTTTTGTAGACTAGTTTGTTAGCCTAAGTGAATGTGGGCCAATTATTCATTGTCTGTTATGCTCGTGACCTCTTAGTAGTAGTAGTACAGTTTCTGTTTTGTTGTGTGGAGTTATTTACATGGCTTTGCTGATATAAAGGGAGGGAATGGACTCAAAGGAGTTTAGAAGACCCAATAGTTTCCTATGTACAAGGCACTGGGAGTTTGTTTTAAATAAGATGACTTCGTACTTCTGAAGAAAAACCTGGGCTACGTAGTTTTTGTAAACTCGAGAAAGATAACATGTTGCATGGTTGTGACCACATATTGCTGAAGTGCTTAACATATATGTAGCTGGTATAGGCACTCATTGAACAAAAGTTAGTGTTGTTATCTCTCGCTTGTCAGAATCAATCATCTTGCCTTTTCCTATATCAATAATGGATCTGCAATGGGGTAAATATCCAAAAAGTTTGATTCTGCTATTCAACTATTATATTTTTTTGCCTTGTTGGAGTAGTCTGTACTTTGTCATGTGCATTTACTTTATAGACTAACTGAGTATATTGCATTAGTAGAAGTTTAGCTTGTTTATGACACGTATTATATTGATAATTGGTTACATGCCTTGTACAACTGAACTCAAAAGACATGCACTTTCTCTGACCGTTTAACGCTGTATATTACAGATAATTGGTGTATCCCTGACAACTTTGATCATACTTCTCTGTTTCTTTACAGGTTTATTGAGAAGTATGGTACACACGCCATTGTCGGCATCAAAATGGGGGGAAAGGACATGATATATATGAAGCAGCAGCATTCATCACCTCTCCAACCTGTTGATGTTCAGAAAAAATTAAAGGACATGGCTGACAAGATGTTTATAGATGGTGGAAGGAGTACCATGAACTCTGATAAATTTTATGATAGAGAAAAGGTATGAAGAAAAGTCCATCTACGCTTTCCCTCTTAAATTGACATGAATGAAATCCAAGTGAACTCAAAAGACAACTTTTCGGCAATAAATTTTACAGGTAGCTTAATTTGGTCTTTTTTTTTACCAGCTTGTCAAGCATCAGGGGCTGGCATTCATGGACCAAGTTCCATCCAGCTCTTCTTCCCACACTGAGGTACACCTTTTGGAAATGTGTAATAGCTTCCTAGCTGCCTACCATTCCACAAATGACACAATTAAATTTGATTTTAACCCCCATAGGTTATGCAGTGGTTCGTATTTAAGTTTGATCGACTCTGCGTTTTTCTTTTTCCTCTTTCCAGTTCTGACTTCTGTTCAAATTTGTATTTATTTTGCAGGATATCAAGTTCATAAGTAAGCGTAAAGGTGGAATGGTTAAAAACCTACCACACAATGAGTGGTGTCAAACTGTTCAGTCTGAACCTGATGTCATCTCAATGTCATTTGTGCCAATCACATCATTACTGAGTGGAATCAACGGGAGTGGATTTTTGACCCATGCCATTAATCTCTATATCCGATGTAAGCATGGAATTTCTTCTCAGTTTGCATGTTGATGTAGTGCATGTTGTGGAGTTGAGATTGTGATAGTGCACATTCATTGCGTTTCTATGGGATGCTTGCCGAAGAAAATGCTTTCCAAAGCTGAACGGGAACTACTGTGTATTTAAGTGATCAACAAATAACAATGAGTTTCATGTGGTGTTTTATCAAAATATGATAGCTATTTTTTTTTTTTAAAAAAATGGATTTCCGCTCATTCACTGAATGATTTATCGCTTTTTATTTTTTTTGGTTTTTTTTTTGCTCAGCTCTTGACTGTTGTTTGGTTTGACCTGTTTCCGAGTGAAGATAAGCCACCAATTGAAGAATTACACCAGTTTTTGGAGTTTCAGCTTCCAAGGCAATGGGCACCAGTATTTGGTGAGCTTGCCCTTGGTCCTGACAGGAAGCAACAAAGTAATGCATCTTTGCAGTTCAGCCTAA
>JAAWWB010001154.1:0-24989 GCA_018804465.1 Populus tomentosa | reverse complement strand
CCATTCTACTTAGCTTCTGCGTACATAATGGTTTCCTTGTGAAATGGCCTTGCAGGATCCAAATAAAAAGACCATTATTGATGCAGTCGAATTATTTGTCACGCGAGCAATACCAATGCTTTGATTTTTCTTATAATAATGAGGAAAAGAATTATCATGTTAAATTATGACAATAATGCCAGCCAAAGTCATGAAATTCAACTACTTGTGGAATTCAAATTAGAAATTGGCCCTTGATTAGAAAATATAGTGATGACATGGGATTTGATCTTGTACAAGAATGATCCCTCAACCATCATATACAGAACAGAACATTAAAAATTTAAAACCTACTTGCTTGCCCATCGTTGTTTTTTAATGTATTTAATCCAAAGGAGTAACAACTTAGCACAATCATTAACGATATTCTTTGCATCGAAATCTCTACGTGATAAATAATAATACTCAATTCAAAAGTTCATAAGTGGACTGAATAGAAGCTAACAGAAAGATGGCCAACAACTACTCCATCACATTGTCAATCTGTGATGACAACACCGAATGAGCATTAGACACTTGCAAGTCAAAGCACAGAAACCCTCACACAGGGAAAAAAAAAAAAAGCATGCTGAAAATGATCGTGCTGAGGCACCATAATATTCCGCCTAAAATACTGCCACCTCCACTCCTCTTAGCATATAAAAGCAAGCTAGTATCATGAGCTGTTTTTTTAAGCTCCTATACATATACATATATTGATAAGATTATGAATCAAATATATTTATAAAGCAAAAGCAAAATAACAAGAACGATGAATCATAAGTCTACCAAATTTAAAAAGGAAACAAGAAAATATTCAAAGAGTAAAACAAATCAAGAAAAGCGTACTCACTGTGTATCTCTGACAGAGAAGCTTTCCTTGTATACAATAATGGGAAGCATTTCTCTCAATTCTTTCTTCAAACCCATCTCAACCTGCTAATTCACAACCAAAAGTACATAACCAAATTGACATTGCATACACGCGAATTATGAAAAAGCATACAAAGGGCCAAAACCTCATCTTACTCTAGAGATGTCAACGGTGTGGTCTTGCAAAGAAGCTCGCATTCTAAGAGATGCCCAGTCAACCCTTCTACGACGAAGATAGAACAGATAAAACAAGAAGAGGAGGATGAAAGTGAAGAAAATTGGAACAGAAAAGATGAAAGCTTGGTATAACTTCAGCTCAGTTGCAGCTACCGGTGATCGTGAAGTAGAAGAGGCTGTTGTTGAACAGCAGCTAGGCGGCTCTGATTTGGAATGTGACATCGCAAATTAGTACATTAAGTTCAATTATAAACAACCCAAGATTCACATAAATCATAGAACAAAAAAAAAATGCAAGCTTTGAAGAGAACCCAGATGGGGAATAAAGTTTAGAAATATATTTGATGGATTGAGAAGGGAGCAAAAATAAGCAAATCAAGGAAGAGAGGGAGTGTTGTTTGTAAATCTTGAAGGGCACAAGAATAAACAATTAAGAAAGAGTTAAATTCTTTAGAAAATGAGAGAGAACAAGAAAATGTGGGAATTAAAATAGATAAAAGCAGCAAGGAGAGGAAATGTAAGTGTGCTCTAAATAATAAAGGAGGGATCACAAGATGAAGGAGTGCAGGGCAGGGTAAGGTAAGTTAGGTGAAACATCATGAGCAGAAGCACAAGCTGGGTTTGTTTTTGGATATCTGTGAAAACTGGAAAAGCAAATTTTATTTATCTGTTTTTGTTTTCTGGATAATTGATAAAAAAGACGAGAATGCTTTGAACTGTGAAAAAAATATATATTTTCTCTTTTTTTTCTGATCTGGGGAGTTTGCGTCACGTGGAAGACCCTGAATCTCCTCCACAAAACGTTGTCATAGCAACTTGATGTTTATACTTGAATCTAAGGTTAGAAAAAAAACAGAAAAATCGATTAAACGAAACTAATTGAAAAAAATCAAGCCATGAAAAAAAAAATCTATCAAAATTTTAAATAAAAAAAATTTGTTTGTATAACCTCATGTAATAGCACTCACAAGTTCACACGTGCCGCTTAACCTTTTAATTTGTATTTTTTAATTTATATTTTAATATATTAATATTAAAAATATTTTTTAACAAATAAAAAAATTATTTTAATGTATTTTTATATAAAAAATACTTTAAACCGTTAGTATTCCTATAATATCTGACAGACAAATCTCTAACAGACAAGAATCTATAACAGCGGTGTATCTAAGCACCCTTCTTCAATTCTTTGTAGTAGATGTTTTTGATTTCTCGACGTTTCTGGTTTCTGTAAAATCAACATGTTCTTATAATCAAAAAACCAACACCAAATTTCCTACTAGCAGTAGAGAATTGACTATATCACATGGTATATGATGGTGAGCCGTCACTTTGGAAATCTTCAACCCCACCAGTCTTCCCCTGCTGTTAATTCTAACCCCGTTGTTACGTGGATAAATGATTAAGAAAAAGTTGCAGAATGTGATTCTTCAAAATGTTGAAAGGGCTTGTAGAAAAAGCAGCCGACGATCAGTAACATATAATAAATGTATTAAAGAGTTAGCAAGTTCTTGTTACGCTGCTCCTGTTACAATAGTCTTTTCAGTGCTCATATATTTCTTTATTCCTTCATCAACCGGGTGTATTTTGTGATCTGACATGTTCTATTTTGTAAAATTTAATAGAGAATTGCATCTAATAACAGCAGGTAATAATTAGCTAAAAAATCAAGATATTTATTAAAAATAAATAATAAAAATACTACTTTTTTCATTTTTATATCTTCTAATATAATTTATCATGTTATAATTAGGCATTTTGAATTTCAGGTTTTAATGTTAAGGAATCATAGTGTAATATTCTTGTTGTGCTTCTTAATTGGAATGATAGCATGCACAATGAATATTTAATTTTTTTGCCCTTTCAAGACAAAGCTTTCTAATTTCAATTATACACATATATATATATATATATATATATATATATATATATATAAGGAATGCAAGAAAAATATTGAATACAAAAATAACATTAATAATTTAATAAAAATAAATATTCAGTGGCATGAAAATTTAATAACACAAGATTGACATTGACAATTTAATAAAATGAATATTTGATGATAAAAAAATTAAACAATATTAACTAGAATTACAAGCCCATCAAAAGTTCATTATAAATTTGTTTTTAAAGCATAATTCAGGACTAGATCTAGATAGGGGCAAAGCTAGGGTTACAAGTTGATAAAATCAACCTCTAATTTTTTTTATAAGATAAAAATAATATTTTTTTGATTATTTTTTTTAAATAAAATCAACAAGTTGAGCGTCAAGTTTTTTTCAAGTCAACAAGTTAAACCAGGTTTTGACTGAGTTAATCAAATTTCTTTTTTCAACTTGAATCTCATATTAACCCGCTAGGACAATAGAGGTTTTATCACTATGATTTCATCACTAATTTTAATAAAAAATATTTTATTTATTAAAAAAACATTAATTATTATATTATTATAAAAAAATAAAATTTTATAATTTTACATCAAATTCACATTTAAAAAGGGTTTGCTAAACTGATTTTGATTTAATTTTTTTTAAAAAAATTCAGCCTAATTTATATAAAAAAAATCAAACCAAATTAAAATTTATCATCACTAGTTAAATCATAAATCTCTCCTATCCTATTCGCATCAAGCTTTTCAAATATGGGATTGTCTTTTTCTAGTATGTGAATTGTGATTATGGCAACTTTTCTTTTATCTATATTTAGGAGGTTTTTTTTTTTGGAACTGTATGAAAATTGAGTATCACATTTTGTTTTTCAGAAAATGAGGCTATTTTTTGCTTTTTAGAAGTTAAAAATCGATTGGTGTACGATAATTTTAAATATGTTTGGTGGTTTAATTTTTTTTTCTTTCATTTTTTTTATTCAAATCTTAGAATTAATTTTAAAAAAAATTAAAATTTTCTAAATAAGACTTATTAAATTTTTACTTTTTAGATCATTTCTTGATTAATATGCAAATAAAGAATGTTTAAAAATACTAATAAACCGATCAAATCATAAGAACAAAAAAATAATAATTGAAAACACCAAACTGATAAAAATAATCAAACAAATTAATTTAAAAACTAGAAAAACCATTCAGTCTGATTCAGTTTTAGTTTCATAAAACTAAAACCATGTGAATCGGATCATTCCGAACTAGTTCAACCAAATTAGATAAAAAGAAAAGAAAAGAATGTATACTTAACCTAACCCTAAAACAATTTTTTCTTGAACCCGTCAAGTCAAGTCATGTTAAAAAAACTTCAAATCTAGGTTAGACAAGAAATTGAGTCAAAAGAAAAAATCAATTTCATCTTTGTTATCTTAATTTTATCCTCAAAACTTTTTTTACAAGTCAACTAAATTATTTTTAAACAGATCAAGTTAAATATCATATCATGACAAGTCTCACACATGTTAATTTTAAAATTAGACTTGACAAGGAATGGTATTGAGAAGTTTTAAGATTCTCCTGTTCAGTTGAATTTAATAGCACATTTTTACCTCCTGAATTTTATACCCACAACAGATCTTGAACTAATTGAACCGGTAGCAACTTCTTATTACCACCACCACCAACAACACTACTTTTCCACAAGACAAATGGGCACAGTTTGCTAAGAGCAAGGTGAATAACCAAAACAGGCATAAAACCTGTATTCAGTGACTTGAAGCAGTATTGCTATCCCCTAACCTGGAGTTCAATATGGGACTGGATTTTCCATGTTCAATTGGCATCCCCTAACCTCGAGTTATTGGACATAATTTTTCCATGCTCCATAGGAATCTGGAAGAGGAACCAAGGAGGCGACAAAGAACAATAAATAAACAAATGCGAACTCGATCAAGACTGTTGGTAATGGAGCACAAGAAACATTTATCACCAAAAGCAAAATTGAAAGCAATCACTTCTATCCAATTCCATTAAAATTCCTAGTCAACACAGAAGTAGAAATGTAGCCAGCCAAGCCAACACGGACTCCCTTCATATGGTTCTACCACTCGCACTACATTATTACAACAGCAGAGAAAGGAGCAAAGTCAAGATTCTGGCCAACCCAAAACCAAGAGTAAAATGACAATTTGATGAAAGCAATCAAAGAGTACACCCAAAATAGAAACAACAGTAGGATTTTCCTCTGACAAAATTAACCAGGAACCTTTCCACTTTCATAAATTCAAATACAAGTACAAACTTTGGAAACAAATCAGCAACAGCAAGCTCATAAGGCATGACATTATGTATACAATAAGTTTCTGTAATTTTTATGTACATACAGTATTATTATGTTAATCAGCGGTCTTGCTGTCAGTGCAATGGACAGTAAATGAATGGCTTACAAAACATTCATTAAACATCCCTTACCTTAAGCTTGACTTCTGCGAGTGAATTGGGTGATTTCTTTGGGCTTAATGGAACGGTGTTGAACTTGTGAACCAAGACCTTGAAACATGGCAAAAATATTATGTAGAGTGCAGCCAGAATAAAGGGTGCTGCAACTAGCCATCCCAACAGCTGCAAAATCATTGTGTTAACATTAAATATCAGATATAATAAGAATACCTATGAAAGGAAACAAAAAAAATAATACTGAATCTACAGGTATAGCCACATATGGATTTCCTCAAGAGCTCCACAAATTTAGTCCGTTTAAAAGTGCAGAATCATCCCAGTGGTTCAAGGACGAAACTGAAAAGAACAAGTCAAAGCATTGCTGATCCACTACAATAATTGAAAGTTCTATCTAATCTAAAATTTTACAACAATCAGCATTGGGGTCAAATTAGGTACTCCGAAACTGCTACTTGATTTTTAATACATCTTATCCTCCTTGTTCTAATTTGAACTAATGGTGCATTGTACTTCGCTTATGCGCAGTTCGAGTGCACCGGGTTTCTACCACTTCATCATTTGTTAATGCACATGCCCTATTCAAAAAAATACCATCCACAGTCTTTAGATAGTGGATAATTAATAAGACAGCAACTCCATAAACTGAAAGGATTTTGTACATCTGTGTGCTCGTTACATCCACATTCTTTAGAATGTGGCTCGATTCATCCTGTATGTGGCTCGATTCATCCATCCTCTCAACATGAAGAATCATAATAACCTAAAATTATCATCTGATGTTCTTAAAGCAAAATTTAGTCATGCACATCAAGAACACTAACTCTGTAATCCCACCTCGGACACCAAAACATGTCCTAGATTACTCAATTTAAAGAAACCAATATCCTCAGGCCATGATGTTGCAGGACTCAAGAATCATCTGAAAGGTTAATTCACAAATACAGACCTACTCAATTAAAAAGCCTTACACTTCGAACAAAGCATTGCAATCACCCACTAGATGGTTCTACAGTGACATTCTCAACATTCATCCAGCATATAGGAGTAGCATAATTAGCAAATGCTGAGTCACTTGTACCAATTTGGCACCATGACCTTGGATCTTAGAACATTTGGAAAACACATTTCTTAGAAATGTTCACACTTCTTATTATGCAAGCTTCTTTTGTTAACAATGCCAGTCAACAGCTAAGGCATTAGGGAGAAAGTGTAACTGACATACAGCAAACGAAGACCACAAGCCAAGTGGAGCACAAAATGCAAACTAGACATAAAATATTGTTCAAGCTCACGTTCATCAAAATAGATCATGTTCAAAATAAGATGTAGCTTAAGCTGAGGAACATCATAGATTATGATCCCCTCAATCCTCAAAGAGATTGAGCACACAACTACAGATGTTGTGTATTTTACGCCATGGGGGAGTATTTGATTACCATATTACTCAACTAATTAACTGGAGGACGTAGTCTACAAATTATTCCTCTACCAGGATTACTATGTTTGGGAGGGTTGAAATTTATTTGAACCAAGATATATTTCGGTACTTCTATAATTTACATAAGAGCTGCAATTAGAATAAAGATAAACTTTTCATGTCTAAGTGCTCCCTTGGAAAACTATTTCTTCAGACTTCTAAATTCAATGCTCTACTTCGGTATACTGACTCATTTCTTGATCCCAAGATGTTAAACCTAATATCTTAAAGATTTTAATACGCAGAGAAGGAAAACATGGGATTACAATTGCGTTCATTCATGTGAGATGGAGCAAGAGCCTTGGTTACAACCAATTTGGCTACTTACCGCATGGGCAACACTTATTATAACTTCACGCGAAGCTTGTCCTGTGAAAACCTTTTTCAATGCATCAGATGTCAATGGAAAATGCGGTCCACCGGACATAACTTCGCCAAAACGCAAGAAGGGCACCACCAAGCTTGAAAGTGAAACACAAAATTCAGAATTCAGAATAGAAAAACGAACCCAGTACGCTGCAAATGCACAAAAAGGGCAGCAGAGAAAAAATGCTATTATCATGTCCGAATGCATACGAAGTCCCGTTAGTGCATTCAGAGACCCAAATCAAATCACCAAGTATTTCCTAAAGAAGCCGAACCTTATAACGCAATATCAACGATGAAGATGGATATGATCAGAAAGCAGAAATACCTCAACTCTAAAGGAGTAGCAATGAAGTTAGCTAACATCACAGTGGGAGCATGGCAAAGAGATCTAAGCAACGCAATAGCTACTCCACAAAGCAGAACAGTAACACCTACCCATCCAACCAAAATTCTTTATTTTAGTTAATAGCTTCAAGAACCATACAATATAATTTTATTTCATTTTATATACATATATTAAAAATAAAATAAAAAAGCATACCGCAAATGGGAAATATTCCGAGAGTAATACCAAGTGCCGTTGAGAGAGCCAATTGCTTCGGCTCTAAACCCCTGCAAAACGATATATAACAACAATCTATCAAATTCTATAAAAATAAAATAAATAAATAAATAAAATTATATTAAAGAACCTGCTAAGGATTTGATAGAGAGGATCGACGATACTCTTGTTAAACCAAGCCATCAATCCCATCTTCGGTATCGCCATTTTTTCACTTCTTTCGATCTTCTTGTATTTATTTATTTATTAAATTATTAAATTAAAGTCATTTCCCTCCTCCTCATGTATTACCAGATTCTTTTTTACTCTTTGAACTTTAAAGAAGAGATATTCTGGCGAGGGGAAGAAAGGTAGTTGTAACTTGATTGTGTTCGGTTTGCATCTGCTGTGACAATGTCACGGGAACGCTAGGTCGGTACCTTGTGGGATGGGGCCACCTCATTTTCCTTTTTTTAATTCCATTTTTTTTTAGAGTGGCGTACTGTGTGGGTGAGAGACAGGTGTGTATTTCTCACCGCGCATGGATCTGTCGTTTTGCTGGAGAAGAAAATGAAAGAGTAATTCGAGTCTGGATTGTAGAGCCAGCATGCCAAATTTATTTAGAAAAAGGAAAAAGAAACCGACGTGAGTTCACTATGCTAAATTCCTGATCCAAAGACTTGAAAGAATTTTACATATAAAAATTAAATAAAAAATAGAGATTCTCAAACAAAGTAAAGATAAAACTAAAATCAGTAAAAATAATCAACTCAACCTATATTAACTTCACTAATATGTAATTTAAAATATGAAATTCGAATAACTTCTTTAAAAGAAAAACAGAAAAAATCACAAAATTCAAGATTAAATAATCAAATATTAAAAAGATAAAATTAAAAAACTAATAATTAAAAAAAACAAAAAAATTAAAGTCAAATTAAAATATTCAAAACCCGTGACCTGGATTATGAGATCGGAATTACCCCATAAAAGATAAACATGAAAAAATCAAGAAGTAAAATTCTCAATCATCCAAATATCGATGGATGAAATTTAAAAATAAATAAATAAATAAAAGGATTAAAAACAAAGCAAATAGCAATCAAAAGATTGAGAACCAAGTTTGATATAAAAATTAAATGAATAAAATAATGAAATATGAAATTGAAAAACAAAATAAATCAAGAAAAGTATTAAAAAATAGCAAAGAAAATAATAAAGATCAAATTTGATACAAAAATTAAATGAAATAAAATACTGAGAAATAAAATTAAAAAACAAAATCAACTTCAAAACGATATAAGCAAAAAAACAAATAGCAATAAAAAAATAACCAAAATTGATACAAATACAAATTAAGAGGATATATTTAATTTTTGAAATGATAGACCTGTAATTCAAGGCGAGGAGAAAAAATATGATGAGAAGAAAAATAGTTTCTTGAAGCCACATTATCTATCATCTATCAACACGCACCCCACCATTGAGAAAAGCTCGATGGGCCACTCCCAACTTTACTATGAAAGCCAATGTTTGGTTGCTGAGAGACATCATACGTGTCATCTGAATACGGTAGGGGCTCCCAACAAGCGCCGATCACTTTTGATTTTTAATTATATTTTATATTTATTAAACTATCAAATTGCCCCATCAAAACACTTGACTATAACCCAAAAACCATGATGAAAATATAAAAAAGCTCTTGGACACCAATTAAAGATATTTTGCTTTCAAAGATAGTTTAGTCATTTGACTATTAAATGGTTGGAAATCTTGTAATATCTAATTTTCATCCCACCTTGAATCGTGACAAAATTCCGCCTATAACCCTAAATATATCCCAAAAATTATACAGGGTCTAGTTTAGTAGATTTGACAAGATTTGTTTATTAACTTCAATCTTATGAAATAATATATCTTCAAACTTCATTTAACTTAAAAATTTATCAAAATATAGTTTTATGTGTCTAGTATTTTCTTGTAATATTTCAGCTCGTTTCGATGTACGATTTAGAGATATATCTGATCTCGTAAAATTATTCAGCAAATATTTTAAAATCAAATTCATACCTAGTTTAGGTCATATAGATTGGATTCTTTTTTAATATATAGAGAATGTATGTGCTCCCTAAAATAAACAAATAAACACAATGATTGTGTTTTTAAATATTGACCATAGGATAAAACAAAGTTGTAAGACCTTAAATTACTGGGGAAAAACAAAACAAAAAAAAAAAGGCTTCTCTTTCACTTGTTTTTCTTTTCATCTCACCCGCGATCTTTCCCTCTTTAAGCTAGTTCCTAGATACAGTGTAATTATACTATTGAGAAATTTAAAATTATACCATTTTCCTTCAAACAAATAATGGATTCCTCTAAGATTATGTAAAGGGTATGGACATGATGTCTATGCCTCAAAAGTCATAGTAGCTTCCATACCACTTATTCTACGTACGCAAGAAAAGCAAATGATTCTTGTTATACAATTTTCTTTTCAGAATATAACATTGATAGTTTTGAGTAATCGCAACCTGTCAAATGTGATTCACTTTTTATGATTGCGTGGAGTACACAAATTAGCATTCCTTTATAATTTTATAATAGTAAATATAAATAAAAAAATTGTGTGATATATTATTTTCCTTTTTTATTTTATATTTAATGATACACTCATATTATTTTGTTTTTAAATATTCAACTCTTAATTTTTTATGTGTGTTTTATGTCTTGTAATAGCTTACTTAACTTATTTTGTACTTAAAAATACTATGAAAAAAATAAAGAAACTAAATGAAGCATTTTTAACACAATTCCAAGCAAAGACTTAGGAAGAGCATATTGAACAAGTCATTGGAGCTAAGAAGCGCAAATCCTAATTGTATTAGTAATCTAACTTGAACAAGGAATTATAATAGGATTAGGATTGGTCATAGTATAAATTAAGTGTATAGAATCTCTGGTGAAGATATGATAAAATATTGGGTTAAAATTTTCAAATATACTGGAATGGATCTCATTGTACTCTTTGTATCATATATATAGATACAAGCGAAATTTTGTTAAGATTTTAGTTAGGATGAAAACTAGACATCTAAGTTTTTTCATCTATATATGGCAAGCTTGGTAACTCATCCCAATGAGAAAGAAAGACGCTTAAGAAATTAAAATTGAAATTCGCCAACAAACTTGGTCAAATGTAGCCTATCTTTCTAATAATAACATGATAGCTCATTAATGATGTGGTAAGGGTCTCATATCACCAGAAAAACTCATAGAAGGTCAAAGTCAACGCATATGTTATTAGAGTTAGATTAGTGTAAGGAAACCTTAAAATAATCTGATTAGAAATTAGTTATTAACTAGAAAAGTTCTTCACCTACTTAATTCATTATAACCAATTCTAACCTCTAAAATAGAGGAGGAATCATGTTCAAAGATATAGGAGAAGATAATAAGATATATTTTTTTATCTTTTTATCTTCTTTTTTTTTGAATTTGCAACAAGCTTAATTTTTAATGTTAAGAGGTTAGTACTCTTGGATCTTAAATTATCATGTGGATTTGTACTTCAAATTATTCTATATTTGATTATGATACATGATTAAGTTATGCTTTTTTATTATTAAACTTAATGATTGATTATCTAAATTCTATATCATGCACAACATATGTTTTTGGTTTTAAATCTATTACTAGTTGATTAGTTTATGTTAAATTCATGGCTAATTAACTTAAGTAGCATGAATATCTAATTTTTGAACCCATGTTTTATTTTATTTTTTTTACTTAGAAAACATAAGTCTTAATTAAATTAACTCCCTATACGTGTTTAATTATCTTGAATCAATAGCACTTATCTTGATTTCAATGTTGTCACGTAATTAATTATTGCATGCTTACTGAAAGTTATTATATTATTATAGTTAATTGATGCATGAATGCTAAGTTAACTAAAAAGTAAGGATAGATGGGGAAAAAAAACTTATTTTGTTTCATGTTTGTTTTATTTATTATCACAAATCAGATTAGAAATCATATTTAAATTCAATTATTGATGTTTAATTATCCTTGAGGAATAATTTTTATAATTGAAGTTAAAACTTTTTCTCTATATATTTTATATTCTGCCAAATTTGTCTTTTAATTTTTAGAATTGGTTTCTTTCATTTTATTAGCTTTCTTAATTGTTTTAGTTAGTTTAGATCATAAACAAAATCTCCCTTTTAATTACTTATCATTTAAATTACTTATTAGTTGATTCCATCATATTAGCATATTTTGTCATCTTTAATTTATTTGTTTTAATCTAAATTTAAGTAGCTTGTTTTGATTGAGTAATTAAGTTTTAATACTAGTATTTTTGTGAGACGATACCCTTAATTTCTATACTACAAATCATTAATTTTAAGGGTTAAAATTTACACAACTTCAATACTCGTCAAACTTTTGGCGTCGTTGCTAGTGATACTAATCAATTTTTTTTATTTGGATCAAGCTTTAGTTTTGTTTAGTTTAGCTTATTGTTATAGGTTGTATGTCCAACTCTAATTTTAAAAAACAAATATAACCTAGCGAGGAAACGTTAGATAAATTTTATAAAGCAAGAGCAGAGGAACTAAATTGATCTCCATGACAATTATTCGATCATCACCAAGTAAGCATCATTTATCAAGTGTGTTAGAGGAGAATGAGAATCAACAAGAAAACTTCATACCATGTATTTTTGAACAAGTACCACCAGCAAATTCAATCAACAAACATGCCAAAATGGCAATTGAACAACCTTATACTTTTAAGGAGCTTGTTGCTCCAAACTTGAGCCAAAAACCACTTTGCATTAATTTTTCACAAATTGATGTTCATTTTAAGCTTAAGTCTGACCTTATTCATTTATTTCATTTTTCCATAGCTTTGTAGGTGATGATCCCTATAAGAATCTTAAAGAATTTCATGTTGTTTGCTCAAGTATGAAACCCATTAGGGTCATAAAGGAACAAATCTAGTTTAGGGCCTTTCTTTTTTCTTTAAAAAAATTGGTAAGAGATTGGTTGTATTATCTTTCCCCTGGATCCATGATCTCATAGGAAGAGATGCAAAGATATTTACTTGAAAAATACTTTATTGCATGGGTATTATGAAAAGAAAATAAATATATAGAATAAGGCAACTGAATATAGGATCTTTGCATAGGTATTGTGAAAAGTTTAAGAAAATATATGTTAGCTGCCCTCAACATCAAATTTCTAGAAAACTTCTCATTCAATACTTTTATGAGGAACTTAATCCTCAAGATAGGATAATGATAGATGCAACTAGTAGAAAAATTTTAGTGGACAAAACACTCAAAGTTGCTAGACAATTGATATTCAATAAGGCTGCCAATACTCAACAATTTGGCACAAAGATTGACACACCTATTAAGCTTATTAATGAGATAAATTCTTCTAACTTTGAGCAAATATTATATACTCTTACCTTTTTGGTGTGTTCTTTAATGACAAGTAACTCACAACTAATTAAGACTCATGAAATTTTTATGATGTAAAGGAATACTATTAGTTATTTCTCAACTCTTTAAAATGACCTTACAAATCAAGTTAATCTTATAGGAATAGTCTTATACCCACAACACAAGTATGATTACAATTATAAAACTTACAATCTTGCATAGAGAGATCATCCTAACTTGAGATATGAGAATTAAATAAGTGACTTTGCATCACAAAATCAAGGTGTTAACCAAAGACATACCCAATATTAAACTAGATTACTACCACTCCAAATAAGTCAATCTAAGGGTGGCACGCCAATGGATGATATAAAAGAGATGATGAAATCATTTACATCTAATGCCTTGTCAATTCAACAAAACATGATGTGATTTCAACAAGAACAATGTCAAATATCCAAAACTTGAAGAAAAATTAGGATTACTTGTTAATGTCATTAGTAAGTTGGAATCACAGGGTTCTAAAAAGTTGCATTCGCAAGCTATGCCCAGTAGGAAAAATGCATGTGCTATCATATTGAGGAGTGGAAAATCATTGGGAGGAATTGAAAGTATATTGACTATTTAGAATATGGAAAAGAAGTTGAGGTCAAGACATTTCTACTCGTGGTCAAACCTTCTAAAACTTCTCTAAACATGATCAAACCAATTTTCATGCCTTTCAAGGTAAATTCTCAACCTTTTAATTCCTTTTTTAAGTTAACTTTGTATTTTCCTTTGAGTTCTTCTAGGTCAAGCAAAAAAAAAAACTAGAGAAAGAGATTTTAGAGATGTTTATAAAGGATGAAATCAATATTCCACTCTTTGAAGCAATTAAACATGTCTCTTTCTATGTAAATTTTTTTAATAAGTTGTACATAAAAAAAGAAATGAGAAACTCAAAGGTAATGAAATGGTAAGTATAAAGGAGAATGTATCTGTTATTATTAAAAAAAAAAAAAAACTCTCACTAAAACAAAAGGATAAAAGTTCATTTTTCTATTCCTTTTTAAATTGGTAATACAAGTTTTGAAAAGTTTATGTGTGACTTAGAAGCTTTAATTAATGTAATGTTAAAATCTATTTATGAAACTTTTAGCCTTATCCTTTAATTGAAACTAGTATTATAATTTAAATTGTTGATCATTCCTTTATTTATCCTATTGGTGTGATTTTGTTGGTGTGCTTGGAGATTTGTAAGTCCAAGTTAAAGATAAGGTATTTCATGTTGATTTTCATATTTTTGAAATGGAAGATGATAACTCGCCTAATTCATCACCTATTTTTTTAGGAATACCATTCCTTATGACAACTAGAACTAAAATTGATGTGCATGTAAAAATATTAATTATAAAGTTTGATGGTGAAATAGTTGAATTTAATATTTCAATGTCATGCAATTTTGTAGTGATTTATATTATATTATGTGCTTGGATATTATATATTATTCTATACAACAAATGTTTGATTTGGGTAATGGTTATAAATTAAATGTGATGATAAGTCAAAGTTTGAACTCGACTCGTACACAAAAAGAACTAGCAATTTATAATGATTTGGTTAATTCAGTCATGGTATTGTAAGCTTTGAAAGCCATACCACACAAGTATAACAAGATTTTTCATTATTTACTTATCTCTCACAAGAGGTTTTTACCTTTATTTTACAAACATCCAAACTTGAATTGAAACCTTTGTTTAATCACTTAAAGTATATATTGTTAGGTAACAATGAGACGTTACTTGTGATTATTGTAAAAATCTTGATAGATGTGCAAAATAAAAAACTTATATACATTTTTCATGACCATAAAACCGTAATTTGATGTACCTTGGCTAACATTTAAGGAATGAACCATTTCACTTGTATATTTTGTATACTTTTGGAAGAGAACTCAAAGTTAACAAGGGAGATGTAAAGATGTTTGAATTCGTCTATGATAAAAGTAGAGAAGGCTGAAATTTTAAAGCTTTTGGATTTTAGATAGCATGTGGGTAAGTCTAATCCATGAAGTTCCTAAAAAATTAGGGATTACTATTGCGTGAAATAAAGATGTTGAACTTGGTCCTACACACATCAAAAATGGGTGGTATTGATTACCGCAAGCTAAAATTGACAACACATAAGTATCACTTTCATTTACCTTTCATGGATCAAATGCTTAAAATATTGGCAGATAAGTCTCTATTGCTTTTTTAATAGATATAGTGATTCAAAAATCAAGAAAATACCACTTTTACTTGTCTTTTAATACTTTCACATATAGGATAATATCTTTTGGTCTATGTAATACACCTACTACTTTTCAAATATGCATGATAACTATATTTTCAAACTATATACAAAGAATCATAGAGGTTTTTATGGATAATTATATTGTTTATGATAGTTCTTTTAATGCAAGTCTTAAAACTTAACTCCTATTTTTAAAAGATGCATGGAAACAAGTCTTAATTTGAATTATAAAAAATATCATTTCATAGTTGAATGAGAGATAGTTTTAGGCATGTAGTTTCTGCTAAAGGTTTGGAAATTGATAAAGCTAATATATATGTTGTCTTTTGCCTTTTCCTACGAGTATGAGGGAAATTTATTTATTGGAGATGCAAGTTTTTATCAAAAAATTATTAGAAGCTTTTTTGAAAATAGACTCCAATGCAAATTGTTATTGAAGAATGTGAATTTTATTTTTGACAATGCTTATAAATATGCATTCAATGAGCTTAAAAAAAGAATAATTTTGGCTTCTATTGTGCAACAATCAAATTAAGATTTTTATTTTGAGATAGTGTGTGACACAAGTGATTTTACAGTTAAAGTTATGTTAGGCTAAAGAGTTGGCTGAAATGTATATGTTATCTTTTATGCATCATGCATATTTAATGAGGCTCAAACAACTATCATACAACAAAAAAAGAACTTTTTGCTCTAATTTTTGCACTTGAAAAGTTTAGATCATGCTTGCTTGGAACTAACACTATTATGTTTTATAATCATGCAGCTCTTAAAAACCTTTTGCATAAAAATTAGCCAATGTCTAGATTGGATCTTGTGCAAGAATTTGATCTTGCAAGTTGTTGATCACTTAAGGAGGCTGCCATGCTAAAATGATGATTGATTCTCACCTACAAGAGTGTTTTCTTGATAAAAAGTTGTTTGCTTTGTATGAATTTTGTCTATCATATGTGGATTTGGTTAACTTTTTAGTTGTCAAAAAAATTACAAGGAAGTTCTCTAATGTTTAGAAAGGTAAGCTCAAATCTAATTCAAAGTTTCGTGTGCTTGTGGTGGATGTGAAAAACAAATAGACTACAAGATATTAGAATGTGGTTTTTATGGATGTTCTTCGTTTAAACATGCAGAAATAGAAGACATGTGGACGCTGCCAAAGAACAGGTAGTATTACCCATCATGATCAAATGCCTTTAACTTCTATAATTGTAAGCGATTTTGTATTATTATTGGGGTATTAATTTAATAGCTCCTTTTCCATTTTCTTTTAGTAATGTTTATATGTTGCCTATTGTTGATTAATGGAACTGAGCAAATAATGATTAGTTAAGGCCATATACAGAATTCTCTTGTGATAAGCACGCAAATGGAAAAGGCTGACCGCTCACAAGTTCCACTATTTGAGAAGAATATTATCTTCTTGGCAAAGAAAAACCTTCCTCCCGACATTCAGTTCTAATATCTTGCATAAGCTGTTGAAGAAGATTGGGGTAATTTGTAACGACAGCATCAACATGCTCAAACAACATCTTCCGCATGGAATCCACATCGTCAACCGTCCATGCATATGCCTTTTTGTTCCTTCTGTAAACATATTCAAATATAATCAGGATCATCACAATAGCTAGCATGTGCAAATTGATGCATGGTTTAGAAAGCAATTCAAACCTGTGGAGGATTGCCACTAGCTTTTCATCGATCAATGGGTGGTGAACACCAACAACACCAGCACCCTTCATTCTCAATAATTTCGTTTTAATGCCTGTATCAGGATCCACCATGACTATATAGCCCACCTGAAAGAGGACCAGCATTTACATAAAGTTGCCTGTTAGTGACAAAATTGAAACACATAACATCACAAATTTAAGAATCCACAAGGGTTATTAGCATAAATGTTTAATACTTGACCCAAGGTACATGACCTCCTCGGTCCTTGCCCTTCAATATCTTGTGGATTTTAACTCTTGGGGGCCACCAGGTGGGGGACCTGTTCCCAAAAGCAAGGTAGGCTCTTGTTGATCTAAGGGCTAGAGGGACCTAGGACGGCTTAGTCCTAAGCAGTGAGGTTTATTTGTGGTGAACTGAAGGAACCCACAGATACCCCCCATTGCTTGTAAATTTATATTTAAAAAAAAAAAACACACACAACTCCAAAACTTCTTTTTCTAGTTTCTAGGTATATATAGAGCATGTACTTCTAACATTTTGATTTAGGGACCTAGATCACACAAGTAACATGAACAAGTTGCTTCTTTAAGTTTCAATGTTGCAGCTAAAAGCTGCTAAAAGAATGCTAAAATCTGACAAGAAAGGATTTGAATTTGCTATGATCAGCTGAGGAGTGCAGTTGAGCCCAGCTCGGGAGTTAGTAAACAACCACACCAAAACTAACACACATTTCTCTTTATGAAATGAACCAAAGACCCCAAAAAACAAAAGAGGCCAGGTAATAGCACTAGTCCCAGCTTTATCTCCTCCAAAGACTTATCTTTGTCTAACATTCAACACTAGTATAAATTACCATACAAAGATAAACTAGCCATGTATCAAGCAACCAATCAATTCTAAAACAATTAGCTCCATGATATAGAAACAGCCGAGCTGATTTACCGTGACATTCGACTTCAGTTTGATTACGTCTCTGGCCAGATTGTCACTCTTCGCCCAAATAAGGCAATTCTGACACTGCAATCTCTCAACCTGAAAACTTCAGCAATCAAGCATAAGGACTACATTACTAAGAAAGACATGTTAACTAAAAATCTGTGTTAGACAATATAACAAGATTATCACGTGGCCAAAAGACCAATACTGATAATGGAAGCTTCCACATTCATCAATAGCATCATTTTTTCAAGTAAATTATTCAGGGCTAGCTGTTCTCCATGCATAAGGCCAACTTCTTAGATCTGCAGATTCAAGCCCCTTCATAATGTTTCTAAAAAACCTATAACCATATATTGATTCAAAATTCACATTCAATGCATAATAAAAAACCTCCAAGCAACAAATCAATTGACTATCTAACAGTTGTTTGATAGTTTAAATTTTCTCTGCTTAACAAAACCAAGATGCATAACTAGAGTTTTCAAGACAACAATAAAGAAAGAAAAGATGTGAAAGCTAAGATGGGAGGGGGAAACTAAATAAAAGCATAGAACTACATCATGCATGTGAAGCACCCAAGTTATCAAGGTGCTTGCCACGCAAACCTAGCTGAGGACTGATCCAGAATTAATCTAGGGGGTGTGGTGGGGATGTTCAGTTTTAATTTCAGGGGTCCATTTCAAAATAGGCTTTAAAAATGACCCAAATGGGAGGTTTCAAATAATTTTCATGGTTGGATCGGGTGAGGGGAATCCTTGGCAAATCAAGATGTACCTGCAATTTATCCCCATATATTATTATTAAACCTTGAATTTCCCATATCTCCCACATCTATTATCATAAATGTCAGAAACGAAAGCCACCAATCAAGATAATCATTAAAGACCACAACTAAGATCTTAATATTTGGTACACATTCATTAATGATATGTTGACATGTGGTATCAAGTGTCCAGATTTATATTATAAATCAATTATAAAGAAAAACTTACACTCCATCTTTTCCTTAGTGAGTGGTCTGGTTACTTGGCCTATATTGCGATTGACTTTTCTCATGTGGATGATTATCCAAAAATACAACAACTATGAGTTCATGAAAACATTTTAGAGCTGTTAAAATCAAACGTTAAAGAAATGCAAACATCCATCAAGAATAGCTGGGTTATTACTCAACAAGTTCTCACAAAAAGCTGCATAACCACTTTCCATTCACTTGTATAGGTCTGAATGGTAAAATTAGTAACTGCAATCCAGTACTAGATACAGTAACAACAGTGGGAAATGAATATTGTTATGCATTTTATGTTAAACTATCAAAGAATAAAACATTTACATAAATGATCAAAAATGAAAAGACAGAGAGCAAGCAGAAACTCACAACAGCGAGAATATCCTTCGCAAGTCCCTTTTCATATGATGGAGGTCCAACTTTTGCATCCAGAATCACCTGCCGAACTGAACTTGATACCAGCTGGAAATTTATGCAAAATATGGTCAGAGAAATACCGTTTATTGCCAAAGATTATAGATTATACCGAAAATAACAGTACAAAAATTAAAACAGTGTATAGCATGTGACTTTTAATTTAATCAGCATAATTGTGAAAAAACAAGTGCAATTGTTGAAGAATGTGTATGAGAAGTAAAATAGTAGGAGGGAGAAAGAGAGGAAGGGTCCAGGGAATACCATCAAAGCATCTTCAATAGTGGGAACTGTATGATTATGAAAATCCTGTGCATACTGGTGATGTACAGCTAATTCTTTAATCTACAACCACAAACTAACATATAGTCTTAATCAACAGCACTCATAGATGTTTTCCAATATGAATGAAAAATACATAAATTCAAGACTAAAAATGTCATTAGTTAATTGACTGAATCAACTAGTGGCATTGCCAAAAACAGAAAAAGATCCCTCTTGGTTGAGATAAACATAAATATCTGATAAGTTCACCAACCGACCTAGAGCATACATATAAATCAATATGATTGAAGAAAGATAACGGCAAAGTTACATATCTAAAAGAAAAAAAAAGTAAGATTTTGAATGTTTTATTTTACTTATGGACAAAATAACAAAATTCTAATTGGATCGGTGGATCATTTTTCAGACATTTATTGAATGATAAATCACAAGTGACAGAGATACACGATTTAAATAACATAAGATCCAATATTTAACAATTGTATTGAAAATGACTGGAAAGGTGGAAAGAAGTCCAAGTATAATTTGATCATTATGTGCAAATCCAAAACACTAGTTTACATACTTAGTTTAAGACCTGAAAGAAACAGACTTACACTACTCAGCATTTGAGGAGATCAAAACTAACAAGCACATCGAAAAAATAACTGCATTTACTACAACAATATCAGAGGAACTTAACAACATAGTTGAAAATATAGCCAAGTCAGCAATTCTAACCTCTTTCATGCTCAAGTGCCCAACTTTAGAGGTACTGTTACCAGATATCCGCTGCAAATCCCTGGCTGTGTCATGTGAAAATAAAGATTCGGAGCAGCAGAAATATAACTTCATATACCAAGAATCTAAAGCTATTAAACATATACTCGAAACAAGGACACGATCCATATTCAAGTACAAAAATTGTCTAACATAAATTATCACAAATCCATAACGTGAGGTTTGAAACGGAATACAAAATGATTATTCAGCAAACCATATGAAAGATCGGGATGCAAAAGGTACAACCATATCTTTGTGCCAATGACATAGAAACTACGTAAAACATACAATTTACACAGGCAGGCAAAAAATCACTGTTTCAATGATCATTCAGATTCTTAAACAGACTTGAAAGATAAATAATAATAATAATAATAATAATAATCCGAATATACCTGTCATGGAGAGCAAATAAAACTCCATCTTTAGAACGAGAAACATCAATCTCAAGGCAATCTACTTAGAACGAAGTGCTAAATGATACGCAGCCATCTACATATATGTAAAAAAAAAAAAAAACTAATGCTAATCAATATCAAAATTCCTTAATCCAAAAAAATAAATATCCAAATCCTGCTTTTTTTTACTTTCTTTTTTAAGAAAGAGAACATAAGCTTACAGTATTAGGGAAGGCATTGATTGAATCACCACCATGAGCACAAACAAGTGGCGGATCATTAAGCCACCCACACTTCTTTAATTGCGTCTGCACAAACATTTTCAAAAAGAAAAAAAAATGAAATCAACTAAAAAACAGAAAAGGAAAGCAAGATTAATTGAAAACCAAAAATGAGAGATAAAAGGGGTTACTTGATGGAGGCGACGGAGCTTGAAGTGAAGAAAATGGGAGGCAAGAGAGCAATGAAGGCAAGTATTATTATGACATATCCAAATGATTTTCTTGAACCGGAAAACTTCAGTTTAGGGAATCGATTATTGCGCCAGCGGCCTTGATGTCTCTGTAGCAGCGATGGTTGATGTCTCCTTCCTTCTCCTCCTCCTAGTCTTGTAGAGATCGCCATTTGGACACTCTCTCACTCGTAAGTCGTAACTGATGACCTACGAATTATTATTCTCTTCGCTTTTTTACAGATGGAGACTGTTTTGCCTTCTTTTTTTCCCCGGAAACCTGAGCTGAGGAGTTTGTTCAGTTATTGTACCTTAGTCCTTATAATTTAATATCGCTAACTAATTAGTCCACATGGTCTTTTAAACTATATATTTAATTCCTAAATGTATTAATCCGTTATAACTTAGTCATCAGTTAATTTACTGTTTTTTTTTCAATTAAATTTTTTATTTTAGTAAATTTAATAAATAAATGAGAAGTAGAGAACATCAAAAAATTATATTTTTAGTTTTTTTTCATAAAATAAAGTTTTAAATTCATTGTTTTTTGCATTGAGTCCATGGAATGGAAAGGAAAAGCGAGCAAAAAAAGTATTTTATGAATTTTTCTATTTGGTTTGCCTTAAAAATATGTTTTTTTTCAAAAAATATATAAAATATTAATAAATAAAATTATATTTTTATTATTATCATAAATAAATTATGATTAATAAAAATCTCATATTGTTAAGCAATCACAAAACATTCTAAATGTTTAGAAATCTCTTTCTCAAATATTTTTTTTCCTCAAAAAGTGATTCCAAGAGAAAAGTAATATTATTTAGGCCACGTTGTTTGTAGGAGAGTGATTTTCTTTTGGAAAGTGGTTTTTCTAAAAAGTGAATTCTTGAAAAGTGAATTATTTTTCGATGTTTGGTAATGTTATGGAAAATAAAATGAAAAATACTTTCCAGCGTTTGGTTATATTATGAAAAATGAATTAAAAAATAATGTATTTAGATTAATTTTAACTTCAATCGATTTAAAACAAAGAGAAAATGTTTAAGTGAAAACCCAAATAAATTATCCATACCTGCAGGCATAGGTTGAATGTCCTATCCACTTCACTGCCCTGAATTTTGGAATAACCCATAAAAATTTTGTAAAAAAACACATTTGCAGATAGAAGTAACATGGGTTGTCATAAGTCCGCTGTCCACACCAAATTAGTCCTTATAGTCGGTATTGGTCAGTGCATTTTTTGAGAAAAGAAAAGTGTTTTTCTTAGAATAAAGAAAGGGAAACACTTACAACCTGGCATGAAGGCCTGTTTTTTGTTCTTGATTGGAATTAAGTTCGTTTGAGACCAAGTTTTTTTTATGTTTTATCAAACATGAAAAAATTGGAAAAATGATGTTCTAGAAATAAACAAGGCCTAAGTGTTGTCAAAAATCAAGTATATTAACTATCTCATAAGTTATACATTGTGAGTGAGATCCTACAAAAAGACTCAATATGAGTTTTCATAGTTGCGATATAAGACTAGTAAATGATGTTGAATATAATTTTTTATCATTGATTTATTAGGTTGTATTTTAAAAATAAATTCTTTAAAAATATATAATTAAATTGTAAATGTAAGAGAAAGGAACAATATAAATAAATAAAATAAAATGAGTAGGGAGTGAGTAGAAAATTATTGTGTGAGACTGTTTTTGTTTTTTGAATCTATGTATAAAGTTCATGGCTATTTTCATCATCATTGTTAATAATATTATTATTTTAATAAGTATTTTTATCACCACCACCACCACCATTATTATTATTATCATCATTATTTTCATAACTTAACATTACTATTATTGTTATTTTATCAACATTATATCATCATAATTATTAGCACTACTATCAATAGCTACTAATTATTAATCACTACTACTTATTATTACTATTGAAAAAAAAAATAAAAACCGTAAACTTGATTTGAAGGATATAATTGAAAAATAATATAATTTTGACATAAAAGACCAAGAAAAACAATAAGAAATATATATAAAAAAAGGACTGAATTGAAATCATCAGTATTATCATTAGGAAAGCAAAAAAAATCATAAGCTTAGTTAAAAAGTAATAAATTTTTTGACAAGGATGATAAAAAAAAATAAAACAAGGAGGGACCAAATCCAAACATATTATACATATAAACTAGAAACCAAGGGTTAAGTTAAAAACAAAAAAATATTTCACAAAGAAAAAATGTGATTCACAGTTATAAATCAAAACTAAATAGACTGAATTTGAAATATCATAACATGAGATCATAATGTTTTTTAGGATAAGGAGACGAGAATGAAGGGAAAAAAAGGTTCTCTCGACAATAGACCACCATATTTATTTTCTAACAGCGTCTTTGATTATGAAAAGGGAGACAACGAGACATCAAATGATACGATAAACAACCATATTTGCCTTCAGAAGCCGCAACACTAGTTGTTCAAAGTACGTAGACAACTTTTAAAGTGCTTGAACATTCTATGTAAATACCAACAACTTTTTAAAAATAATAAAAAAGTAGTTATTTTAATCATTAAATATTAAATTAATACCATTGCCCCAAACCAAACCAACAACTAAAAAAACACGAGAGTAAAAAACCTTGATACACTCCTGGCTATAATGAATTAAATTTCCTAGATCTAAAGATATATGTGTAATTCTACTATGCATCAAAAATAAAAAAAATACCTATATACCCCTATTTAAATTTATTGATTTTCTTTTTACTTCTAAAAGTATTTTATTATTTTATTGTATTAAAAATATAAAAGTATCTTTAAACAAACCACCAACGACTAATATATTAAATTAAAATTTTAAATAACATCATTATCCTAAACCAAATCAATAATTAACAAAAATAAATTGAGAGTAAAAGACTCTACTACCTTTTATGTTAGTGAATTAAATTTCTTAGATCTAAGGATACGTGTGTAATTTTATTATATATATCAAAAATAAAAAGATATTTATATACCTATATTCAAAACTATTGAATTTTTTTGTTCTTAGGGTTTTTTATTATTTTACTGTTTATTAGAATATTGAAAATATAAAAATGCCTTCAAACAAACCACGTACGTTATACGAAAATACTAAAACACTCCTAAATAAAAAAACAATATATATATATATATATATATATATATATATATATATATAATAACTAAATTAGAAGTTCAAAAAGATTTTCTCTCAAAGCGCTCTCACGCCCACGCACAGAGTGCTTACGTGCCGGTTGGCTACAATGGGCAAACGACTCTCATTCTCCCCCCAAAACTTTTTTCACTCCTTTCTCTCTCCAAAAGGTGGATTTTGAATCAGTTTCTTTCAATTTTTCTGGTCTCATTTCTTTTTCAGTATACTAGCAATTGTTAGGGATTATTCTGTTTGATTCGGAAAATCAGGCATTGAAGATGGAGGAGTACTTGCATCACATGAAGACTCTTCGCTCTCAAATGAACGGTAATCAATCTCTCTCTCTTTCTCAAAAATCAACAACAGAAGCTT